>JACXGM010031218.1:0-13028 GCA_016801145.1 Umbra pygmaea
TATTATATGGATAATTAAGGTGTTGTGAAGTGATGAATATATTATCCTTTTATTAAGCATGGCCCAAACATAACCTATTGTTAAATTAACACAAACGTTGTTATTGAAAATAAATATGTTGTCTTTTAAAATGTCTTGTTATTGGGGGGGGGGGGGATTTTTGACCTCGGTATTTGGTAAATCCTGGTTACGGCCTTGGGAGTGACCTGTCAAGAAAGAGCTTAAAAATCCAACAAAAGACAAAGTTACATTTGAATTACAATAAATACTCAGAAGAAGTGTGTATATACAGTGTGTACAAATAAGGTCTGTTAAGACGGAGATCAATAACTACACCATGGGGGCAGAGCAGAAATGTTGGAGCAGTAACACTGGAGCATGACTGAAAATTCTCTAATTCAGTTCAAACAAACTGATTACAACTATTCAACATAGAATACATCTTTGTTTAAAATAAAAAGTGTATTAGCTAAATTTCTTTAAGCTCTTAGTGATCATTTTAATCCAAAGCATTTAAAAAGTAATTGTCACAAAATATTACTTGCAATCTGAGACTACAGAGAGTGCAGACAGGAGGGCAGTATAGTAAGGTAGATGATTTTACAGTACATGCAATAAATTAAATCATAACATGTTAATCTTTCAAATGAGCTAACAATATCAATTAATGTAGCTTCTTTGACAACAAATCATTGTGGTCCATTGCTTGTGTTTAAATAAGTCAGTTCTGGTAGTAGTTTAGTTCAGCTGAGCTCTGGAATTGTGCTTAAAGAATTAACATGAAACTTTTTACATTTTTGCCACTCCTGTTTTCCATTAAGTTCTGCAGAGACTTGACAAGCTGCAGAAGAAGTGGCCTATCATGGACACGGAAGGTCTCCTTCAAGACGCCAACCACCTGCTTCATAATATAGATACACCTAGAGAATTCTTTATATTAAGGATGCTCATTTCGGGTAATTTTCCCGACCGACCACCGCAAGTCGTTAATTGATTATCAACCGTTAAATGATAAGATTATAAGATTCAATTGGCATTAAATAAAAATTAAATCGACGAGTGTCTGTAACCCGTTAAATATACAAACAATATTTTTCACCGATTTGTTTTAATGTCTCAACAGCATACAGAACAGATCAACAACAGCTGCCGGGTGCACCAGCTTTGCGTATAAGTTTTCTCGGGTGCAACGTCCACACTAAACGATACGTTGAAACTAGTTAGTTTCATAATAAAGCCTTGTCGATGTTTGGTTTCACCAATCTACACTGGCGTAAAGTCAACACCAACTAAAATATTGTTGCAGAAAATTTGTCGCAGACGTTTTAACTTTCTGTTGTCAATCAAAGGAAAGTAGCCTTGATGCAGTGTTTACCGAGTTGACAAATTATAGAATGAAAACAGTCGGTGACAATCTGGAACAAGGTTGTTGCTTACAGGAGGCCTACTGCAAATAAGGGCTACATTTAATTAACACAAAACAAAATGTTGATAATGCTTGCTATTATGTTACTAACTATACAATATCTGCCGAGTGCACCCATTCCATTGAAATGACCATTACGGTCCTCTATGAAAATAAAGTGCGTTTTGTTAAATCACTGTGTGTGTTGTTTTTAAGGTAACATTATTTTATCGGCTATAATGCATCAGGAGCATGCTGAATTATAGCCGATAAAATAATATATGCTTCCCAATAGAATAGCGTTATACGTTTCTGTACATGAAGGAAATGAAAGTGCAAGTTAATATCACAGTCATCATAAATGTCCATGGGTTGTCATTTTATATGAAGCTCGCGTTGCAGACGCAAAACAGACAGCCGGTATAGTTCGCTCTTCATTACCTATATCTCCCCACCTTTCAAAACGAAGCGCCAGGCTCTGGTTGCGCATGCCAACGCGCCACATGATTTAACAAATATAGGCTATATATACGTAAAAAAACAACTTCTTAACCGTTTAACTGATGGTATTAATCGGTCAAATGTTTTACTTTTGGTTAACGGTTAAACGGTCAATATGAGCATCCCTAGTTTATTTATAAAAAAAGTATTGTAACACTATAACACTGTCAGATGGTATTGCTACACAGCTTTCAGGATGTGAAAAGAAAGTATTGGTGTTATACACTGCTCAAAAAAATAAAGGGAACACTTAAACAACACAATGTAACTCAAAGTCAATCACACAAAATCACACTGTCCACTCAGGTAGCAACACTGATTGACAATCAATTTCACATGCTGTTGTGCAAATGGAACAGAAAACAGGTGGAAATCATAGGCAATTAGCAAGACACCCACAATAAAGGAGTGGTTCTGCAGGTGGTGACCAGAGACCACTTCCCAGATCCTATGCTTCCTGGGTGATGTCTTGGTCAATTTGAATGCTGGCGGTGCTTTCACTCTAGTGGTAGCATGAGACAGAGTCTAGGCAAAGCAAGGCAAGTTTATTTCTATAGCACATTTCATAAACAATGGCAATTCAGGGTGCTTTACATAAACAGGAAAACAAACATTTATAACAGATTAAAGATCAAATTAAAGCCATTAAAATAAAAATAAAAAACTATTAGAAAAATAGTACAGTTTAAGAAATAAAAGAGACTGAACGAACCATATAAAATATAGTGCAATCAGTTCGGACTTAGCACAGTGTTCATTCAGTAAATGCGTAGCTAAACAGATGTGTTTTGAGTCTGGATTTAAAGGTGACTACTGTTGGAGCACATCTGGGCCCGTATGTATCAAGCTTCTTAGAATTACTCTTAAGAACACTGCTAAGACTTGACTTAAGAGTACGAAAATTCTTGGCTCAAAGCTGCGCTTAAAAGTTAGTTATCAAACATCTCAGTCCTACTTTTACTGAAGTGTAGGACTAAATCTTAAGTGTCAGTCTTAGAGCTGATTCACAACAATTTGCTGTGCCGCAAACGGGATTTTGGATGACGACATAGGCAAGATCCAATCACTGAATACATGTACTTGTTTAAGAATATTCTCAGATAAATTCACATTCAATGGTGACATTCATAAGAAGAGTTGACATTCAACAAACATTTGACAATAATGAATTTTCAAGAGAATCCAGTATGATATACACATTGTAGGTTAAAGATCAAAAAATATTTCCAACACGTTTTCCACTATTTCTCAATTAAATATTTTAAATGAGTGTGCTGTTAACTGACCTGCCTATATATAGCCTGGAGTTAATGATGTAATCATAGCCATCATGGATTCCAAAATATAACCGAACTGGAGAGAATAAAAAACACTGCTTGCTGTAGTTGAATTTCTGAGTGGAGAATATGGAATCTGCGATACCACTGGCCAATCCCTCTCCACCACACTTTGTGTGATATGATGTGCGCTTCTATTAATAAACTATGAAACAATTGTGAATAAATAGCTTACAAAAAGGCTACCTGTTGTAGTTCATTTGGGCTTCTGTCAGTGGCATATGGAAAGGGGTGAGCACCCACGAATAGGTATCCTATGTCGGCAGAAAGTGCCTTTAAACAGCTGCTTCGGTCCACTATCATTCAATATCACGCGTCATCGGTAGACCCAGGGCATTTGGGTACCATATCCAAAATGTTGTAGTCTGCATCAAACTCAACTTGTGCGTTGATGCTGTGGTACCACTTCTTATTCAAATAAACATTCTTGTTGAAGCTGGGAGCAATGATCTTTATATAAGTGCCATCCATTGCGCCTACTACTCTTGGGAAGCCGGCTATTTGCATGAATTGTGTTTGCGTCTGTTGGGTTATGCGGGGTGTTGTTGGGAAGTCAGTGAAACGCGTGACAATGTGTTGAGCTGTAAGATGCAATAATTGTTTCCATTACAATTCGGCTTATTGATGGTTGTGATGGGCCAAATCATCAGCATTGCGTTGCAAACAAAGCATAATCACCACCTTCAATTAATTTGAAAATGAATTTATGCATAAATGTCACTGGTGAAATTACGTTCCTCACTCAGTCGCTGACGAAGTTGATGCCTGCTCTGTCCAAACAATACCGTTTTTAAATAATTAAGCGGCGTCAAACAATAAAAATCTCTGTCTACGCCATCACAAGCCCCTAGTGGCAACTCTTAACCACTTGAGAGACCTCTCGAGCGGTCTTAAATAGCTGGGAGAGTAAGAGTGATTCTTAGCTTTGAGAAATTTGATAACTTGCTTTTACACCTAAGTTTGAGAGTAGGAGTAAATGTTGTAAATTCTCAGCACTTAAGACGAAAATGGCACTTTGAGAAGCTTGATAAATACGGGCCCTGATCTCTTCACACAAGTGGCTTAGGTAGTGCAGCTCATCCAGGATGGCACATCAATGCAAGCTGTGGCAAGAAGGTTTGCTTTGTCTGTCAGCGTAGTGTCCAGAACATGGAGGCGCTACCAGGAGACAGGCCAGTACATCAGGAGACGTGGAGAAGGACGTAGGAGTGCAACAACCCAGCAGCAGGACCACTACCTCCGTCTTTGTGCAAGGAGGAGCAGGAGGAGCCCTGCCAGAGCCCTGCAAAATGACCTCCAGCAGGCTACAAATGTGCATGTGTCCACTCAATCGGTCAGAAACAGACACCATGAGGTTGGTATGAGGGCCCGACGTCCACAGGTGGGGGTTATGCTTACAGCCCAACACCATGCAGGACGTTTGGCATTTGCCATGGAACACCAAGATTGGCAAATTCGCCACTGGCGCCCTGTGCTCTTCACAGATGAAAGCAGGTTCACACTGAGCACATGTGACAGACGTGACAGAGACTGGAGACGCCATGGAGAACGGTCTGCTGACTGCAAAATCCTCCACCATGACCGGTTTGGCGGTGGGTCAGTAATGGTGTGGGGTGGGATTTCTTTGGGGGGCCGCACAGCCCTCCATGTCCTCGCCAGAGGTAGCCTGACTGCCATTAGGTACCAAGATGAGATCCTCAGACCCCTTGTGAGACCATATGCTGTTGTGGTTGGCCCTGGGTTCCTCCTAATGCAAGACAATGCCAGACCTCATCTGGCTGGAGTGTGTCAGCAGCTCCTGCAAGAGGAAGGCATTGAAGGCATTGATGATGATCTGGGACATCATGTCTCGCTTCATCCACCAATGCCACGCTGCACCACAGACTGTCCAGGAGTTGGCAGATGCTTTAGTCCAGGTCTGGGAGGAAATCCGTCAGGAGACCATCTGCCACCTCATCAGGAGCATGCCTAGGCGTTGTAGGAGGTCATACGGGCACGCGGAGGCCACACACACTTCCGAGCCTCATTTCGGACATTACATCAAAGTTGGATCAGCTTGTAGTGTGGTTTTCCATTTTGACTTTGAGTGTGACTCCACATCCAGACCTCCATGGGTTGATACATTTGATTTCCATTGATCATTTATGTGTGATTTTGTTGTCAGCACATTTAACTATGTAAAGACGAAAGTATTTCATACGATTAGTTAATTCATTCAGATTTAGGATGTGTTATCTTAGTGTTCCCATTATTTTTTTGAGCAGTGTAGTTGTTCTCCCCACTGTATGTCCATTTTAAATGGTCTTGACGTCCACCGGTTTACCTTCAATATAAGCAAAGGCCCCCGAAAAGATGCCTTCTTGCCTTCATTTCTCACGTTCTTTACAACTGGCCATGCCTTCTCTTGCGCTGCGTTTTACTCCGGTCTTCTTTGATGCGCAGATGATTTTCTTCCAGGAATTTTGCCCCTCTCGCTTCTCTCCACACAATGTCCCTGAATAATCTCATCGCGAACTGTAGAATGATCACCCTTGGGGATCCATCCTCTCTTTTCCAACCAATACGGTGGACAGTGTCCATGACGTCGGGAAGCTTGTGTGCTATCTTTGACAAAACTTTCCCTATCGTTTTAATTACTAGGTCTCAAGTGTTTTCTTCTTCTTCTTCATGCCACACAGCTGCAGGCCCCATGCTTCTGACAGAGAAAACTTTAACTTCTTATTTTCTTCCTCCAATAACCGCACTATTTTTCCAGTTTGGAAATCTTTGCCTTGTGAGAAACACTTTCCACCCCCAGCTGTTGGACAGTAGTGTTTGAAGAAGAGAATGTATCTGCTGTCGTCTTCCGTGTTTTTTCCATTACTGTAATCTTGATAAGATGAACATTTTGATTCGATGACCCAAATCAGATCTTCACAAACCAATGGGTGACGTCACACATGTTACGTCCAGTGATATATACGGTCTTTTATTACAACTGGATAATTTGGTTACTCACCAAACCCTCTCAGTTTCACTTTTATGTGGGGAAAAAAAGGTTTTTGAACATATACTGATAGCCACATTTACTACATTCAAAGTTTTGCATTTGCACAGAATGAATTGGATTGAAGAAAGAGTTTTTTAACTGTACAAGCTATAGTTCATCAAATATTTATTGTGCTATGAACAATGAATTTGATTGAAACAACAAAAGAGCTTGTGCACAGGGCCGTTTGAAGGAATTTGGTGGCCCCAAGCAAAATGGACATAGAGGCCCCCCAACCTTTCACCCTGCATGCAAAACCTACAGGAATCACTGCATACTCATAACCTTTAAAGCTACACTGTGTATTTCTTTGAGTTGATTCTTAGCAAAAAAACCTTTGTTCTTTCAAAAATATGTGCTAATTCATGTGTAACTACTTCCACCAAATAATCAAAGTATATTCATTAGCATAGAATATTCCATTCACAATACATACAATGGTGCCGCTCGAATTGCGGCAGCCATGTTACGCCTCCATCTTTGAAAATACATTAGCCAAAGAGGGACATACCTGGAAATTCGAGCTCGGCATTTCGCGATTTTACACTACTGGCACCATGACGAATGCCTCACAACTGCCGGCAAATTTCAAAGTCTGTTGAAGATGTAAGATTATGCCTATTCTCGAGGACATGTAACGGCAGCACTGGCCCAAGCTGTACAGTAGGCAAGAACATTCGCCTGGCAAGACAAACTCGGATTTTTGGTTTTAAAATAATAGCGCTCGTGGTCAGTGGCGGGCCGTGCATTTTACACCTAGCCTTTCACTATCTTCCCAAAATGAAAACACATTATAATAACCTCACAATGACATTCTAGGGCTATAGGTTATTGTCATTCGGCATATAATGCACCCCATAATCATAGTGAAGATAAGTTTATTCCACTCGATAAACGTTATTTAACACGAGGCTCAACACCTATGAGAATTACAATACACTAATTCACCCGACATGACTGAAACCATAAGAATGTAACACTACGCATTATTAAACGCACATCCAGGTTTACCACGCACACTCAAAGGCACAGCCCACTAAGACCACTGAATCTGAACCACAAACCTTATATATACGATCTGCACATGCTTCACACCAGTAGTGATCTAAAACAAGCAGTAATAATTAACAAGTATTAACAGGCCTGGCGCCAGGATGAAGTGTGTCTGTTTATCTCCCCCTGCATGAATACAAACACAGTACATGCACTAAGCCCCGTTAAGAACCTTTAAGGCTAGGGATGGGCCGATACCACTTTTTATGGAACGAGTACAAGTACAGAGTATTTCATTTTGGGTACTTGCTGATACGAGTACCGATAGGAGTACTTTTAAGACCTATGCCAAATGTCACATTTATCAAGCTAAAATCTGCTATTTCTTAGATGTTGATCAGCCAATTCAAATATAGAAAAGTAAATATTTCTACATATCCAGAGGAACATCATTTACATTGCAGGTCAAGATTGTGCAATATTTATTAGATGTCAATGGTTTACGTCTCCTTCCCTAATTAAGTGAGAGAAACACATTTGTAAACGCAAACGCAATAGAGGTTTGTGTTCGAATTTGCCCTAACTAAGCATTGCAGAAGTTTTGTGTAAGATGAGAATGTCTGTTTGAAGTGACTTTCTCCAAAACAGGGATAATTACCTAATCATATTATTCTGTTAAGGTATGTTATTGTTTTATTATAATCGGTACACAATTAGCTGTACTATCAATGTAATCTATTGAACAAAATATAAATAGGCTACATCGTATTTCTTTTAAGTTATATTTCTAAACGTTAGTATGTCAGAACTCAGAAATACCACTATTTTGTTCACCCAGAAGTTTTGCAAACTACTGACATTTGTCTTTCCTCGCTAAAGGTGGCTTTCAGAGGCTAGGTCCGGGGCGTTGCTCATGCCGTTTTCTACAGTTAAAGTATGCACCGAATTGCATCCTTAATTCTTTCTTGTACTTAAATGTACTGGTATCGGTATCGGCCCATCCCTAGTTAAGGCCCTGCTAGCAAAAATATTTAAAAATCCATCAAACTCACCAAAGCTGCTCATTATTTAAAAAAACGTAGTCCTTTCTTTTTTAAAAAGACTTCTTAGTATGACGCGGTTGTACAGCACATCTTTGCGTTAAGTTCCAATAAAAGATCTTGCCCAGTGCTGAGAGTCGATCCTGCCCAGTCCTATATTTGCCACCAAAGCTACTTCTTCACCTCCATCTGCCATTCTGCTAAAAGTAAAAATCTAACAATGTAAAAATTGAAAGTTTATAGAAATCGGAGAAGGGAGAGCTAAGCTGGGAGAGCTAAGCTAGTTGTTGTTCAGATGGCGAACTTTTTTTTTCTTTTTTTGCAGAACTTTATTGAACTGCCCCTCCTATCAGCAACAGAAACGATGCTGACGTAAGGCTAGGCCTGCAGAAACGCTTTACTTGGTCAAAGAACACACCCAACATGGTAAAGTCGAAATCTGATTGGTTAAAAATGTGACAATCAACAACATGGTCCTGATGGGCTTCAACAGCAGACGGTATTCACTCGGAATTCTGAAGGCCCTAGTCTACCCGGACACAACACAGATGAAAAAATCTTATTGGATAAAAGCTTTCATTTATATGAGCTGCCGTAAAATCAAGGCAACTGAAAAGAACGTACTGTTGCAATGAAATCACCATAGACTAATTTAAATGAACTTTGTAAAATATATATTATTAAAAAATATATTAAAGTACAAAAATACATTTCTGATTCTGATTACCCTGACGGCCCACCACTCCTCGTGGTTTATTGCAATAATCATTGTTTATTCGTTGCTTAGGTAGTGTCCATGTTCATGTTTTGCTAAAATGACTATTCTGTGGGAATAAAACAGAATCTAGTGAATGTTTTTCAAATGTAATCCAGTTTTTTACATGAGACACTGACAATTTATTCAATCAAAATGTGTGTAAAACATATTTGTTAATTTTATTGATAATACATGTTCAATTATTATTTTTGCTATCACATGCTCTTATTGTTTCTTTACACACAATACAATTGCATTTGGTTACAATTCACGGGCTGTGTAGTGAATTAACAATGATTATTGCAATGAATCAAAACGAGTGCTATTGTTCTGAAAGAAAAAACTAATATCCAGGTTCATGTTGCTGGTATAATAACGGAAGGGGCTTCAGTTGCTTGTAATATACAATTTCACCACTAGATGGGAGCAACTCTTACACAATGCAGCTTTAAGTTCACCCACACTTTATATCAGTGGTCCTCAAACCCTTCCATGGAGGGCCTAGTGTATGCTGGTTTTTGGTCTTTCCCTTCAATTAGAGCATAATTAGGACCTAGACTGTCAGGTGAGGGGAGATACTAACCAATTAGTGAGCTACTCCATCAGGCTTGTACAAGGTAAAAGCAAAAACCTGCATACACTAGGCCCTCCATGGAAGGGTTTGAGGACCACTGCTTTATATGAATAATAAAAGGTTTACAGTGCATAAACTGCTGTTGCATAAACTGTGTATAAAAAAATGTTTAAAGTGCAAAAACTTGTGTATAAATAAATATTTACTAATTATAAGATGTGCTGTAAATGAACAGTTTATGGTAACACGCATTATATCTACCATGTAAAATATTAGGTATCGGGTAATGATTAAAAATGTGTAAACCTTTAAGAAACCATTTTTAATACATCTATAAACATTACATAGATAGACGGACCAGATATTCCTAACACTTTGTTAAGGGTAACTAATGCTTAATAACATCCAAAGCTAATGTTTGATGCACAGAATTTATTGTGTGGTTTTCCTAACCCCCATTTGGTAAATAGATTATCATGGTGGAATAGTTGGTATAACATGCTAACGTTATGCCAATTTCATTAAAAACTTATTACAAAGCTATAGCAATGTCATGTCATTAAATATGATAAACAGTGATTCTGGAACAGATCTGCGTCTTCCCTATCACGTGAAAAACATATTACAGTAGTATGTAACCATCCATTCGAAAAAAAAAGTTGCACTAACTGTTCGTTACAAGCATAATTTGCCCTCAGGCAGGTTACAGGTAACGTTAGCTAACATAAACATATTTTTGCTAGCCTACCGGCTGCAAAATTACACCAAGACAATAAGAGCTATTTTATCCAGTGTAATTTATCACTTACCACTATCAATTTTTTTTCTTATCCTCCTCTTCCTTTCTCTTTTTCCTTTTCTGGCTTCGTGAATCACAATTTCGATTCCTGATGACTGCTGACCGAGAAGGTTTTGCATTTTGCCCGCAGCAGAGATCACGAGAGGGGCCCCTTGTTGTTTTACCCCCAGTCTGACGCCCCTGCACCCCTCACATTTTTGTAGATATTTGATTATAACCTTTCATGTGACAACACCAAAGAAATTATACTTTGCAAAAATGTAAAGTAGTTAGTATACAGCTTGTATAACAGTGTAAATTTGCTGTCCCCTCAAAATAACTCAACACATTGCCAGTAAGGTCTAAAACGCTGGCAACAAAAGTGAATACACACCTAAGTGAAAATGTCCAAACATTTAACCAGATAGGTGATTGATCTCCTTGGTCAGTAATAATATTTTAAAATGTCTGTAGACAAGACGTGAAGTTAGCTAGGTCCTATGGAATGGCAACAACCGATTAGCTTAGCTGGTTGTGGATACTAATTTGTGGAAAAACGTAAAAATTATGATTTCAAAATCATCATCATTGAGATTATGGTTAAATCTCTACATATCATAGCTCGTCTCAGATGAAATTGTGACTCGTAGTTACAGTGTTGTTAGCTAGCAGGCAAACGGCTAAGATAGCTCGCTAGCAGGCAAGCAAGCATGTCTCGTTTGTGCAATTGTGTGATCATTTGAACTTCATTTTGAAATGTATCAGTGACAGATTATGGTTAAATCTGTGCTTACTGAAACAAGATGGGGCATATCTCTTGGACTATATTGTGACCCGTTTTAAAAGTACCCGAACTGTACTCTCATCTGTTTTTGTAAAAAAGGCAGAAAAAGCTGTGTATATGAAAAATCAATCTAGGGTAACATTTTTAAATTACTATATTATGTTTTTGTATTTACTCTGGAATGGTCCTTTAAGTGGAAGTGGATGAACACTGTCAATGTAATGCAACAATAATATAATCAGATGCACAACTAGCAAAATTTAGAATGATGTTTCAACAATAAAGATAAGGGGCAAATTAGGTCTAACATGCTAAAAACCAAAACATGCCATTAATACCTGACACATTTCAGTTCCACTTGCTTTGGAAGGCATATGCTGTAGTAAAGGCACTTCCTAGTTCATGATCAGCTTTGTAATGGTGAAGTGTGGATGAGCTGTCAAATCTTCTTCAAAGAATGTCTCTCCCTGAGCTTTACTAGAAATTGTTGTCCACACACCACTCTAGTGTTTCATTCTGTATGGTATTGCCACTTGCCTCCAACAGTGGCTAATATCTCCTGGCGCTCCTCATAGGTGGGCATGTCAGGCTTCACTCCTTCTCGTCTTCTATTCAACATGGTGTTGTGCTAAATGAAAAAAAAACAGAAAGCTGGACTGATTACAGTGTGAAGTCTGATTTCTGTCAATGTATCCTAAATGCTCCAGAATCAACATCAATGTCTGATCCCTGAGTATGAACCCAACCAACTAGGCATAAAAAAATATTTTCCACCTCTACCATCAAACACTCGTCAAAATGACAACTGCACATGTACAAAACAGGACTTAGAAGCACCCCATGTTGGAATGTTCTTAAAAATAAAATGTGTGTGCCTTGTTAATGCGAACATATACACTCACCTTAAGGATTATTAGGAACACCATACTAATACTATGTTTGACCCCCTTTCACCTTCAGAACTGCCTTAATTCTACGTGGCATTGATTCAACAATGTGCTGAAAGCATTCTTTAGAAATGTTGGCCCATATTGATAGGTTAGCATCTTGCAGTTGATGGAGATTTGTGGGATGCACATCTAGGGCACGAAGCTCCCATTCCACCACATCCCAAAGATGCGTTATTGGGTTGAGATCTGGTGACTGTGGAGGCCATTTTAGTACAGTGAACTCATTGTCAAATTATTTGAGCTTTGTGACATGGTGCATTATCATGCTGGAAGTAGCCTTCTGATGTTTGGAAAAGGAATAATGTTTGTAAATGACATTATAAATGAAGCCGGGGGAGTGATGCCTTAAATGCAGTTAACAAAAACGTATGGTGATGTATGTTCTCTACAAAAATATAATCAACTAACCGCAGCAATACCATATACTTGGAAGAAGAAAAAACAAGGGGGGGAAAGGTCTGATCTTGTCTGTCAACCAATTATTAAAGATCTCACATTGATGAGGAAAATACGGATAAATAAAGAAATATATCAATTCCATCTAAAAACAAAAAAACTAGTTGCTTTTCCATATAGACTACAAAATAGCTGGGAAGAAATTTTTGATGTTCCGATCCCATGGCATAACGCATTTGTATTAGTGCGTAAAACAACACCAGACTCAAAAATTAGAATATTTCAATATTATACAAAATATTGGCAACAAATAAAAATCTATACAAGTGGGGAATACAATCTTCCCAGCTCTGCAGATTTTGCTCTGAGGAAGCAGAATCTATAGATCATCTTTTTTGGTACTGTCCTTATGTTGCTTGCTTTTGGGCACAGGTAAAAGAATGGATGAATAAATGCAATATTTGTTTTGAATTAACGTTACAAAT
>JACXGM010031219.1:0-13027 GCA_016801145.1 Umbra pygmaea
AATGCAAATTTTTGGGCGTGTTATTTAAATTACGATGGTTTTCAACCGTCTGATTTATCAACAGCCGCTCATTCGTACGCTGGAATTGGAGTGATACGAAAGTTTTGTAAATCACACGTGAGTCTCGTCGTAAGATGATTTCTGCGCTCAGATCTACACTGGTTTCTACGCACGTTTGATGAATGAGGGCCATTGTGTTACCGTAGTTAGCTGGCTTTTGCAGTCATTGCCTTACGGAGCATCTGGCAGGTATTTCCCAACAAATGTGTGACATAGGGTTTGCTAATGTAGGGGAGGTCCTGTAGACAGAGCTGTCCATCAACCCTGAGCTACAGTATATGGTGACGTCTAATGAGTTTGGATAGTGAGCACAACCTCTAAAAACAGAAGAACAAGAGAGAAAATACGAACCTAGACATTTCAGCGAAATAAACAAAGTCCCAAGTGGAGACCCGTTTTAGCTCTAGGGCACCTAAATTCACATTTTTAAATAGATTTTGAAAAAACATACAATAAAGTGAGTAACGTGAATTTGACTGCTGCGTTCTCTCAACTACTCTCCACCCATTACATACTTAATGATACTAGAGTGATTAATATTGATGGGATGATTTAAAATTTCTTTAATAATTTAAATATCCAGGTAAGTCGCTTCAGAACAAATTCTAAGTTTCGAAGATGACCAGGCCGATAAGCATTCAAATGCAAGAAAACAAAGAGCAAAAGATACTGTAATGTTCAAAACAAATAGACATACAGTACATTAAAATCACCATAAATACAGTGGGGCACATACAGAGAGGATCAATGGATTCAGCTGGTGCACTTGTTAGATTGCAGCTCATTCATTTTTTTGTACGGTATGACGAGCGTCAAGCTTACAGGTTTTTTTACACTCCTTCCAGTCCCTGGCAGCAGCAAACAGAAATTAGTGTCAACCAATGGAAGTACATTTTGGCAATGGAGACAGTATTTTCTGTATCTTTAAATATTTGTTGAATTGCATCTCAGAAGGGAATGTTTGTGTGTTTCTGAAATTAGTAAGCCATTAGTATTTCACGTGATGATGGCTTTTACAACCAGCAGTTGGTCTAATTTAGTAGTTTCAAGCCCTGGCTCCCACATACAATCAGGTATACCCACCAGAGGCTCATCCCAACCATGCAACTGTCTTCTTCATGTAGTATTGCATATAGTTTTATGGTCCCTCCTGCTTGACATTCATTGCCTGCTTCTGTGTAATGTAGGGCCACTATCTCCGTTTTTTCAAAATGTTTCTGTGCAGATATCAGGCAGAGGGTCACCCCTTATTTAAGGACTCCATTCTCACAGGAAACAATCTTTTGGGTGTTGGGAATATAATATAAAAAAGACAACAACACCAAGTTCTATTACAAAAAGAAGGGGTTGAGCTTGAGCATTTGAAAATTGAAGAAGTTAGAGTGAATGCCAACAGCTTAGTCAGAGAAAATAAAAATGTTCTCATGTTTTATTATGAAAATTATATCAAATCTTTTCAGCCATATTGTATACAGCATTGGGCCAACCATATACCTCAGGAACAATTTTTCTACAGAACATTTCTGCAAATTGTGTCCAGTACAAACAGTATCTCCAGTTCTAGTACATTACAAGTTCATGTTTTAATATTGTATTAATCTCCATTGTCTTGATATTATGTTGATTTTAAACATAATCAGTTAATTATAATAATTTTAGTATTATGTTTTTCCTTAACAATTTGCCATAATGTTGGTATGGATTGTAATTGGTAATGCATGATTATGCATTGCGATTCTACAGTGACTAATAAAAACATCTCATTATGAATTACATTTAAAAGTTTTTGGTTAAGTTTCAGCATCATATTACTGATGATGAGGTTGGGGTTAAAGTTAGGGTTAGTCTTGTGAGGCCATAAGCCTAACCCAAGCTCTTACCCTAAACTTAACCACTCTGAAGAAAACCTTGCTGTTAAGCCCATCTAAAATATATTAATAATACCTTTTACGGAAATTCTATGTGCTTCCAATTGAAATAGATTTGTTTTGAAACGTGCTGAGAGACACGAAAGGTAAATGTGCTAAGAGACACGAAATAAGAGAAAATTGTGTCTGTGTACACTCAGCGATATTTATTCCACCATTCCGTAAGTTTTCTGTCCAACCCCAGTTGCGACCAACCTGAGTTAGCGTTACATCTTAAAAATGATTAATGTCACCGGTGCTAAATTTGGTTTGGAACAAAAACCTATGGAATTGTGGCTCGCAGGAACATGGAATGAGTATCACTGCTCTAGTTCAAATTAGTTAAAATTCTGTGACTACATCACGAAAAGAAATGTTGTGAGACTGCGTTGGTTAGTAACCTCATGCCTAACATTAACCGTGAATGTTGTAATATAAGTAATTTGAACCAGATTGTGATTCGAACGCTATGGAATGTGTTCCGGGGCATTCCAGTTTGCGAAAAAGGGAACCCCCACCAGCACGAGAACGCTCATTTGTGGCTGGAGTTGGATGATATTGAATCAGATGCCTACACCAAATAGGCCACCTGGCTGCCGCTATATAGTGATTGCCTGATCATCTTGAGTGCAGAATTGTGTGGTAACTACTGTCTCTGGGCATGATCCAATTAACCAATTTAATTATAAGCTATTTCTGTTGAAAGTGTGAAAGTTTTGGTAAAATTGTAAAACCAATTTTATCTAAATGTCTGAATGTAAAGCCAAATTTACCCCAGTAAAGCAATGCAGATAAATCTTATGGGTTGCATACAATATGCAATGGGATTTGACTCCTAGTAATGCTACTGTAAATAATGTAGACAACTGGAAAAAAACACTGAGCAGGCCTGAACCAGAAATATTGAGTCTATAGGGTACAGTTTAGAGTGTCTGTTGGGTAGCAGAATTATAGGCACACATTTTGAGTGCATGTCATATTTCCTGAATGCAAGTAAAAATGACCATAATGTGTTCTCCCACTCTACAGCCATTTGCACCTGACACACAGCTCACAGGACACATTTAATTTTCCTCTCTGCTTTTTGGTAGGTTTTAAATAATGTGAATGCTTCCACCTGTTAAAATGTAGGCTATGTATACAGGGCTCTCAAGTTTTGAAGACAGGCAAGAGTGACATCCCCCCATCAGGGGCTCAAAGGGGGGGTGGGTTGGATGGGTCGCGGGAATGGGGGTGTTTCATTAATAATAATTATTAGTGCTTTTGTTGTTGTTATTAATAATTGCTCAGACTTGCAGAAGAATTTCCATATTTGAAACAGTTCAGCTCAAGCCCAGCCATTTTCAGGGTCATGATTTAGGACAATGTCCCATCTAGAGACAAGCTGTTTTGTGTTGAGGTTTTGTTCAACCAACCATCGAAAATACCCTCTTGGCATCAGCATTAAAATGTGGAAGCACTAAAACCAAGGCTGCAGTCTTTGATAGCCTCCCAAATTGGTTCAAGCCAGTAGGGCTGCACAATTTATGAAATGTTAATCATGATCATTGGCTTCCCACAATCAAATTTGCGTAATCGACCTTCAAAGACCCCCAACGCTCTATAGCATCAAGCGCGATCATATTGTACATGCTAGCAGAGGTGGACATTTACTTGAATAAAAGTACTTTTCTAAGTAACTCTGAGTTCACAAGTTTTGGGAAGTCCCTCCTGTAGACCAAATTAATCAAGTAAAGGGAGTTAATATCTTAACAGTAACCTATAAAACAAATAGAAAGAGTAAAGGAAATGTCAATCATCGTCACCAGTAAGATGTGAACTCCCTTTAACTGATTCTTTTGGTCTTAAGTAGGGACTTCCCAAAACTTGAGAACTCAGAGTAACTCAGAAAAGTACTTTTACTCAAGTAAATGTCCACCTCTGCATGTTAAATATTGGAAAGAGAATGATCATATGACAAGAATGAGTGGTGGATCATCCCTGTAGGTTAAACACAGCTGTAGCTATGGCGCCTCAAAGTCGGTCATGTTTTTTAGACAGTAATTTCTTCTACTAAACACATTATAGACAATAAGTAGGAATCGAAAATGACAAAATAACAACTCAGCAATGATGTAGGACATCATCCTGCACAACACCAACCATTTTTGAAGTGAAAAATAGCTGGGATTTCAAAAACGTATAGAAATATTGTGAGAAATGGATGCAGCATTTTGAGGTTGTTTGCAGGGCCGTGCACAGACATTTTGGGGGGCATTGGCTCAAGTTAAAAAAAGGGCACTCTACACGCGCGTGCATGCATGCATAGACACACACAACCTTTCCAAGTGTCCATTATTCCCATTTCCCAATCTTGCCACAAAACCATTTATAATCACATACTATGTTTCTGAACTTACGACTAGTTCAGTCTCTTCTAACACACAATTCCTATAAGAAAGCACCAATTTAACAAGTTTTCTTTAAAGTAATATAATTCAGTCAGGGTGTGTTCAGTTGTTTAGACCAATTTCTTTCGAGAACACTTGTATAGACAAACTGCCTAAAGGTGACACGGGGTCAGATTACTCAGTGGTTAGGGAGTCAGACTTGTAAGCGATTCCCAACCCTGACTGCGCCAAATGTCGCTGTGTCCTTGAGCAAGGCGCTTTACTCTATGTTGCTCAAAGTGGATGTCCCTGTATTTAAAAAAAAAGCCAACCATTTATTCATTTGGACGATTCTACTAATATCCTCATCCTAACAAGTGTTGTTGTTTTAACAATGCATTTGTATTCCTTAATTAAAACAGTGCAAAGACGTAAACGTGAAATTCTGAGTCATTTTACTCAGGGCTGTTAAACGTAGTCCTGTCCCCTATGAAAATATATATATGTCTGGGCCCCCATCTTAAATATATTGATATTCATTGTCTTCGAATACCAGATTGTATTTTGAAATTGTGTCTCTCTAACTAATTGAACACCTATGCCAAGCTATTTCATCCAAAACTATATTGAACAAAGCCAGAAAAGCAATTTCAAAGTATTTACTGAGTTACAGTTGATATAAAGACATCAGTCTGAGACAAAATAAAAGCATCTTGCAAAAATCTCACTGATGTTACAGACCAGTTCATGTGGAACTTTGTGAAAATTGAATGTGCATTTTGTCCGTCATTAAATCGGCGCCGGTGTAACACCGGCGGCAGCACATTACATTTTCATCAACAGGTTACAAATACAAACTAGTTTGTTGTAGCTATATGGGAACTCAGTTTTTCGCGTTGCAAAATACATTTGGCCAAAATCTAATTTTATAAAAGATGAAATGATACTGTAGGCACAAGCTATTTAAGTTCAGGCTATGGCCATAGGAAATGCTAGACCTCTCTCAGCTCAGGTCCCACATGTCTCATTCAGACATCACATAAATAAAATATTGCCTTTATAGACATAGTGTTTAGTACTTATTCAATCAACAAGATCATTTTTACCCTAGCAAAACTTTGTTCAGCTCCTGTCTGCTGTGCGACTTGCTGCGGAACTTCAGTGCATTAGGTGAAGATAGAGGGGGCGGAGTTATCAGGTTTACTGACAGTTTTAGGATCGAACAAGACTTACACAAGCTCTTTCTAAGAACTCTAAATATTTGTAAAACAGACAGACAGACGTAAAGGGTGACCAATAGCATTGATTTATTGAAGATGAAAAAACACCACCACTAAAAAAGGGCACTTTTAAATGTAAGGGCAAAAAGGGCATGTGCTTTGCACAGGTTGAGCCCTACCTGTGCACGTGCCTGGTTGTTTGTATGGCCCCCAAACATTGCACACTAATCCAGGAGCCCTGGGGGCTTGACAATATGCATTGAAAAGCATTATTCATCATGGTTTACATGCTTTTACATACGAATAAAAAATATATATATACACATATGTTCTTTATTTTTATCTATTCTTTTAATTAATTTATTCTTTAAGGAGATGCACTGACCAAGGACTGCTGTGTGGAAAGGAGCTCTACAGAAAGCGAGACGCAGGGCTGCTTTTTAAGTGTACGCGCCATAGACCGTATATATCACTGGACATAACATAACACTTTGTGAAGATGTGATTTGGGTCATCGAAATTTGCTGTTACGGGCGCAGACATCTTGGTTGCGCATGTGACAATTTTAGATGAGAGGGAGGAGTAATCTAGCTAGCTAACTGATATTAATTAGAATGCTAACGAAAAACAGTATTAAAACAAAATGTAAAACAAAATGTAATGTTACTTACAGGAAAAAGTAAACTGCCAACTCCTTTGAGTGTCTTGTTGTACAACCGAACGCCATAACCACGCCCTAACCGCCCCTTTGCTTTACCGCCAATTTTTAAATCAACAAGACCATAATTTAAAAAATGAACATCATGATAATTGCAGAAGGCTTAAATTTAGCGATTGAGACCATATACTAATTATGAAAATGTTTACTGAGGTAATAAATCAAGTATATTATGTCTCTCATTCTCATTGCATATTACAGAAACCAAGCTCTTGCAACCAGACGTATTGCCCACAGCTGGATTTCAGATAGAATGCAGGTTTAAGGCACTTCCTCATATGGGTCACTTTGCCAAACTGGATTGCTCACCCTGTGGGACGCACGCAGAAACAAATATGGGCGGAAAAAAAACATATTTGACTAGCACGATCAAGGCCTTTACTTATCCTGCTAAAAAGCAAACTCGAATATACAGCTAAAACTCAATATATCACCCAGCCCTAATCCATGCCCTCACAACTAGCCTTATAAGGTAATTATTAGTTTGCACTAAAACTTGGCACATTCGATTAGCATGAAAACATATCCCAGAGAACGGTCGACTCAGTATCCATGTGTTATTAACCCCTAGGTTCATTTTGCGCTAGAATTGTCCTTTAAGGGGTTCATCTTCTCTAGTCCTGTAATAATATGGTACATAATAACTCATCATTAGAGCCTGACCGATATATCCGATATTATCAGCCGATATTAGGCAATTTCCAAACTATCGGTATCGGCATTAATATATATTTTTTTGAAGCTGCCTCTGCTGAACTGCGGCTATTGAGGACTGACTGAATCAGGACATTACCTCATATACTGTATATAGTTTACATTTTGCTGTTGTTGTTATTTATTACAACTTATAGAACTTAACAGAATATTTTTTCCAGTCTTGTTCAAAGTTATATTTATGAAGTTATTAAATCTCTTTATATTGGTAAATTAGATTTTTTTTGTTGTTGTTGCGTTTTTGTTCAAATGACATTAAGTTTCATATCTTAAGTTTGTATTTTTATATATTTTATTTATCAAAGCTTTAATATATTTTGATGTTCCTCTGTTCGGTTGAGACAATAAAACAAACAAGTTTATTTTTAAACTGCATTTATCATATTATTTTAGTGAGGACACATACATAACTACAAAGAACTAATATTAGGAAAATCTGTTTATGTTTTGTTACTCGCTTCTGGATTGTTTTTTATATATCTCGGCCAATATATCGGAATATCAAATTTTTAAATAATCAAATATTTGTATCGGTACCAGCAGGGATGGCCATCGGGAGGGTGGGGATTTTACCTGAAAGGTCGGACCATTCCGGGCCGACCGAGCTGTCAAATTTGACTTTGACGACCGGTCAGCCAGTTACAGTCCTGGACATATTAAAACATAGGCTGAAATGAACTGGCTGTTGCATCCGAAGGAGCGCAGAACTGTGCTTGGGCCCGGCCGTCAAATCGAGAAAAGGAGAGAGAGTTCCTCTATTTTTACATGAGGAGAAACCCAGAGTGAATGACGGACACGGGGAGCAACAGATACACCCCCCCCCCCGCGTGCGCCATAAACATGAGGAAATGGAAACAGGCAATTTAGCTGTCAAAGGTATAACTGTGTTCCACCTGCACCGTCTCTTCCACCTGCACCATCTCTTCCACCTGCACTGTCTCCTCCTCTAATGGGCCTACCCTTTTCGCCACCTTCTCTGGGCCAGCATCCTCTAACCTGGCCTTTTTAGGGGGTTTTCCTCTCAGGGCAAAAGAGAGGATGGTTAATTGCTTTTTACCTGACGTCTTTGAAAGACCGATGCAATTATTAATGCATCCATGGCCAGGATACAATTATAAAATATGAAATGATTTTAAAAGTGACCCATAACATTGACTTGCAATACACTTTCATTCATTTAGTGCTACTAAAATTATTAAGCCTATTTGGATAGTGGGAGAGATGTTTATAATGTGACAATATCAGTTATCGTGTGATAACTAAAATATGACTAGGCCTAGACTATTTCTGAGCAGGTGTTGTCAGGGAACAGGTTAGCTAAGTTACACTCATGAAAAACTGATGCTAATTATATGGGTACCAAGTCAAGTTGTCATTGTTTTTGTCCAACAAGTTGTGAATTTGGAGATCATGACTTTACTCTGTGCTCAAAGTGATGCTTGGAGCTCCAGTCGTTTCCAGTGGGAATCACATAAACAATTACAGGATATGATTTTTTTCATTGGTTGTTGCATTAAATCTTACCCAGATACAATAGTGCTATTTTCTGATTGGCTATTGTGTAGCCCGTTCATTTTTTGTGATTGGCTAAAAAGTGCCAGGCTCGACAATCCAGGGGAGACGCACTTAATTCCTGTCGGTTCCATAGTGAGAGCGGCGCGGCTAGAGAGATTTTGGGCGCTGCTGCAGCATATTAAACATAGGCTTCTATACAAAAAATGTTGGCGTGAGAAATACAATGTGTGGCGGGAGTGCGTGACAAAAGACTGAAATGAGTGACTGTCACGCTCAATGCGTGACACTTGAGAGCCCTGTGTATACTTCCATTTTGCTAACCCGCAATCCGCTTATATATTAGACCTATATTAGAGTTTGCAAACTTTTGAACACAACTGTTTGTAGGCAACTCAATTCTTTAGCGAATGGTTCTGGGCCCAGTTCCCCAAAACGTTCTTATCGCTAAGTAGTCCTTAACCTATTCCTTATCCTCTCTCTTAACCTCATGGCACGGTTCCCGACACGTTCGTACGCTAAGTATATCTTCTGTAAGTCACACTTTCGTAAGGTTGGTCTGGACCATTCGTAAGCTCTCTCTTAGCGTTGTTTGAGCTCAAGTCGCTAGTCGACGCCACTGTGCAGCAGTCTTTAGAAATCAGTGCAGCGAAGTACAAGTCAAACTATGGTATGTTGACAAGGTTTTGGCTCAACAATGATTTTATGGACAATTTAAGAGTAATAATAAAATATGTTTGCAATGGATACAGGCCTATTTATGAAATGGACTTTATTTGGTATCAGAACTAATATGTGGTAATTAACCAAGGCTATTTCGTAATGTCATTAAAGCGTTTAAATTGGCAATCTCTTTTGATGATTAAAGTCTGGCAAACAATTTGTCTCTAAATCCATGTCAATTGTTTTATTCGGCAAAACTTAAGCCCTTTTGAGATTTTTCCTGACTTCCTGCCAGGACCTCGTTGTGCCTGATCCGGAGGCAGCCTTGCTATGTCGCTCCATAGCTCTTTATTGTTGCTGTTGCACAAGTTATTCCGAAAGCTGGAAAACAGTGTCACCTTGTGCAAGCTCACCTCGTCCAGCAAAACTTCAAGTTCCTCTGACGAGTACCTTGGTGCCCTTTTTTTATGTTGCTTCCCCACCCTATTCCCTATCTAACTCTCTCTCTCTGTTTATTGTAGATAGGTTGCTTTTTATTGTAAACATTAACCAATGGCAATCAAAACCACATTAAACAGAAGTAACTGAAGCTGCTTGCTAATCAATTCTGATTGTAAAGTACCTTACCATTGATATAAAAGTGTATTACATCATTTTTAGAAGTCGTTAAACCCACGTCAAGAAGCGGGACAAGTGGCACAATGGGAGAGGAGGGTGAATGATTAGCGAGGGATACCCGGTTCGTCTACCAGTCACAACATATCGTATGAACATATTACTGACAATTTGATAATTTAATTAATAAGTCTATATTTTACTGATAACTTAAACTATGCTAAAATAAATGTTACTGGAATAATTTGAGGAATGTTTCATTTACATAGAACATGTTGTATTTCTTAAAGGAGAATTCCGGGCGATTTCAAAACATAGCTCTGTTGTTTGCATATCGGAAGTGCTGTCAGTAGCGTTAATAACTCAAACAATCTGTATTGCCAAAACCATGTTTACCTTTTGCTCCAGTATACAACATTTACGGGGCAAGTAAAAAAATGTGCTTTGAGCCACTAAATATGTTAGAAATGTCATTACTAGTCCATATCCATGCGCAGTTATTCCTTATAGTGAACACAGCGAATTTGAACAAATAAGTTTGTGTATATACCTCTGTTTATTTCCCATTTTCCAGTAAAGTCCCCACTAGTCGATTGTCAAAGTCATACAATGCAATATTCCAAAACGTATTTTTTTCCGCAAAAAAAAACAATTTGCTGTGGGTATATCCATAAACTACTTTCACAACATTGATCGGCTGTAACCTGACAATTGCCTTCATAGCTCCCAACAGTTCAAGAGTTCAAAAGTTATCGCGCATGTGCATAGGTAACTAAGCAACACTTGACTCAGTCGGTGAGCTGCCAAGGAAGCGGTGTCAGGTTACCTGGCAGACTTGCTACATATTATTTGGACAAAACCACGGCAAATCGCTTTTTGCGAAAAAAATACGTTTTGGAATATTGCATTGTATGACTGTTAGTCAGACACTCACTTTGCTTATCATTAATATTTTACAAATACTGTGAGTGCGCAGCATACCTTGAGTAGCTAACAACATGCCGACTTTGAGTTGTGCTCACCAATGCGACATGTCTTCAGCATCGAGGGCTGCCCATCCGATGTTTTGCAGCTCCGGTCGACTGCTGTCCCCTAGCCCGCTAGCTATAGTAACACAATTCGCGCAACTGGCCACCTCATCTATTTTTTCAAAACAATCCTTCCTAAAACACAATGGATAACCTTGGGAAACTCACTTTACCAATCGTAGCTGATCAGCTATTTTTAGGACTAGCAACCTAGTTATTTACCACTCTACTGGACACCTAACCTGGCTAACTAGCTACCGTTTGCTAATCCCATTGCTAGTTTACCTAACAAAACATCCACACCATGAAGGTAAGCATTTATGATCTAATGATTAATTAACGTTTATAGAACATTGCCTAAACATGTAGAAATATTAACCAGATAAATGGTTGATCCTCTTGGTGTATATTTATCATTCAAACTATCCCATTTTAAAGACTTGACATTAGCTGTCAAGTGAAGTGAATAATATAAATGGGGAGCTAGGTGTTATGACCACAAAGGTAAGCATTTACAATCAAATGAATAATTAACGTTTAGGCCATCCTTAAAAATATTCTTGTTTGCCGTAACCTGCCCGACCATGTCAATTTAGGACCGACCCAATTATTATAATATTTTCCCTTTCAGTCCGACTGACTTGCCGGTTGTAAACTTGTGCTGAGACCGACCAATTTTTTTATACTCTTCAAACAACTAGCCTAATACAAATGTAATAT
Source organism: Umbra pygmaea (assembly GCA_016801145.1). Classification (NCBI taxonomy): domain Eukaryota; kingdom Metazoa; phylum Chordata; class Actinopteri; order Esociformes; family Umbridae; genus Umbra; species Umbra pygmaea. The sequence continues at coordinate 11,527 of JACXGM010031219.1, forward strand.
AATAATATTAATTATATTTTAGTAGGCTAAGTATTGTGAATATAAATTGCCTAGGCCTACATACAAACGTAGGCTGCGTTCTTTCTTTTAAATATAAACCTGTGTCGTCATATATGATTATGTTTACACCATTGGATTACGCATGTCACACTATGGCCTGTACATTCGCTTTGTTTCATTCACTGTCAATGTTTTGCACTTGATGGCTGCGGCTGCAGTAAATAAAATGTCACCGTTCAAAGTCATACGGGTTCAGACACCATAGTACATCTAAAAAATGCTTTCAAACATTGCTTTACCTTTGCACAAAGTTCTGAAAAACTGCCCAGATCTTTCTACCATCCCTTCGCCCCTCTAGTTTAATAGTTACCGTGTCGACTGATGATGAACCCAAAATGGCATGAAATAAATTCTGAGGGAACTATTTTGTAAAACCGAAATATTAACGTTTGAGAGGATCAATTACGTTCATAGGGAACTAAATGTAACAATCGAATAACGTTAAACGTGGATATCTTTTAGAAATGGCCCTCTTCTTGCCACTCTTCCATAAAGGCCAGATTTGTGCAGTATACGACTGATTGTTGTCCTATGGTCAGACATGCCCACCTCAGCTGTAGATCTCTGCAGTTCATCCAGAGTGATCATGGGCCTCTTGGCTGTATCTCTGATCAGTCTTCTCCTTGTATGAGCTGAATGTTTAGAGGGACAGCCAAGTCTTGGTAGATTTGCAGTGGTCTGATACTCCTTCCATTTCAATATATTGTTTGCACAGTGCTCCTTGGGATGTTTAAAGCTAGGGAAATCTTTCTGTATCCAAATCCGGCTTTAAACTTCTCCACAACAGTAGCTCGGACCTGCCTGGTGTGTTCCTTGTTCTTCATGATGCTCTCTGTGCTTTTACAGACCTCTGAGACTATCACGGAGCAGGTCCATTTATACAGAGACTTGATTACATACAAGTGGATTCTATTTATCATCATTAGTCATTTAGGTCAAGATTGGATCATTTAGAGATTCTCACTGAACGTCTGGGCCCGTATTTATCAAGCTTCTCAAAGTGCCATTTTAGTCTTAAGTGCTGAGAATTTACAAAATTTACTCATACTATCAAACTTAGGTGTAAAAGCAAGTTATCAAATTTATCAAAGCTAAGAGTCACTCTTACTCTCCCAGCTATTTAAGACCGCTCGAGAGGTCTCTCAAGTGGTTAAGAGTTGCCAGTAGGGGCTTGTGATGGCGTAGACGGAGATGTGCGCAAATCTTTGAGGAGAGGAAGAATGTTTTTTAAATTGTTTGACACCGCTTAATTAATTAAAAACGGTATTGTTTGGACAGAGCAGGCATCAACTTCGTCAGCGACTGAGTGAGGAACGTAATTTCACCAGTGACATTTATGCATAAATTCATTTTCAAATTAATTGAAGGTGTTGATTATGCTTTGTTTGCAACGCAATGCTGATGATTTGGCCCATCACAACCATCAATAAGCCGAATTGTA
>JACXGM010031220.1:0-13102 GCA_016801145.1 Umbra pygmaea
ACACACACACACACACACACACACACACACACACACACACACACACACACACACACACACACACACACACACACACACACACACACACACACACACACACACACACACACACACACACACACACACACACACACACACACACACACACACACACACACACACACACACACACACACACACACACACACACACATGCACACTGATACACCCAGACACATCGACACTAACAAAAAGACAAACTCATACACATCCACACACAGTGAGACAGCTCTGGTGGGGTCAGTGAAACAGCTGTGGTGTGGTCAGTGAGACAGCTAAGGTTTGTTGTATTGTTTTCTTTTAAAAACTGCAACCAAAATTTGAGTATAGCTATCTGTGGGTATGCGTGCGGGTTAAAGCAAATTTTATCTTCTATAGCTATCTGTGGTTACGCGTCTGAGTTAAAGCTATTTATATTGAGTATAGCTATCTGTGGGTATGCGTGCGGGTTAAAGCAAATTTTATTTTGTATAGCTATCTGTGGTTACGCATCTGAGTTAAAGCTATTTTTATTGAGTATAGCAATCTGAGGGTACGCGTTAGGGTTAAGACTAGTTTTAATGAGTATAGCTATCTGAGGGTGCGCGTTAGGTTTAAAGCAAACTTGATTTTGTATAGCTATCTGTGGGTACGCGTCTGAGTTAAAGCTATTTATATTGAGTATAGCTATCTGAGGGTACGCGTTAGGGTTAAGACTAGTTTTATTGATTATAGCTATCTGAGGGTGCGCGTTAAGGTTAAAGCAAGTTTTATTTTGTATAGCTATCTGTGGGTACGCGTCTGAGTTAAAGCTATTTATATTTTATATAGCTATCTGAGGGTGCTCGTTAGGGTTAAGACTAGTTTTATTTAGGATAGCTATCTGTGGGTAAGGGTTAAAGCTAGTTTTATTGAGTATAGCTATCTGTGGGTACGCATTAGGGTTAAAGCTAGTTTTATTGATTATAGCTATCTGTGGGTACGCGTTAGAGTTAAGGCTAATTTTATTCAATAGACTGTAGCTATCTGTGGGTAAACATTATGGTTAAGGGATGTTTTATTGAGTATAGCTATCTGTGGGTACGCATTAGCGTTAAAGCTAGTTTTATTGATTATAGCTATCTGTGGGTACGCGTTAGAGTTAAGGCTAATTTTATTCAATATACTGTAGCTATCTGTGGGTAAACGTTATGGTTAAGGGATGTTTTATTGAGTATAGCTATCTGTGGGTACATATTAGGGTTAAAGATAGTTTTATTTTGTATAGCTATCTGTCGGTACGCGTCTGAGTTAAAGCTATTTATACTGAGTATAGCTATCTGAAGGTGCTTGTTAGGGTTAAGACAAGTTTTATTTTGGATAGCTATCTGTGGGTACGCGTTAGGGTTAAAGCTAGTTTAATTGAGTATAGCTATCTGTGGGTACGCATTAGGTTTAAGGCTAGTTTTATTGAGTATAGCTATCTGTGGGTATGCGTTAGAGTTAAGGCTAAACTGGGTGCATTAACAGGCTTTTTGAATGCTGCTCAGTGGGGTCCAGTCTGCTACTGTACTGAAAGGGCAGCTTGTTGGACACACCATGGGTGAATAGAACCATGTGTGTGGGCCGCCGAACCACGCTGGATGTTGGTTCACAATGATCCAAAGCTGTAAATCATTCAGTGGAACGACACACCAAATCTGCAATATTACTGGCAACATTTATGCTTTACAGTCAGAATCAAGCTCTATAACAAACATGTGGTCAAACACAACACACAGTTCCATACCATAACATGCTTCAAAACCTAAATATACTGTGTCCAAATGAAAAGCAACACTGTTCAACAAACTAAGTTCAGTTATCACTCTTCACACATACAAACACTAAGCCCATACATGTTCACTTCAATCAGACCAATGAGAACTTCTGTGTTAGCAGGACCATGGAAGAACACTTGGCAGAGTGAGCTAGAGGAAGAACAAGAACAAGGAGCTCTGATGAAATGTGAGTGTGGCTGAACATGTGCTCATTCATGGTTTAACTTTGACAGATTCAGGACAGAGAGAGTCTGGAAGAACCTGTTAACTTCCTATGATGAGTGTCTTTATGAAAGGTATAGATTCTCAGGGGAGAGAATAACATATCTTTGTCAGCTTCTTGAGTCGATAAAACAAATATTGGGGGTTTGCAGGGAAGAACATTACTATTGACACTTAAAAGGGGACCGAAAGAAATTATATGGGCCGCCGCTTACAATTGAAAATTAAAGGGGCCGCATGGCTCTGACAATCATGCGGCTCTATGAAATGGCTCGCGGCCCCTCTGGCGTCTGCCCAAAATCCAGACTTGCCAGTTCGTCAGTGGTAGAAACTATATGGAATGAAACACAGAACACAAAACATACATCAGGATCCAAAAGAGAACCGTGACTATAACTTATTTTGTCAACTTCATCTATAAATATTGTAGACCCTATGACATTCCCTGTTGTATATTAAATGTAGCACACTCCTTTCAGAGGGTTCCCCAGAGTTATTGGTGACACATTTATTATTCATTTTCCTAAAATGATCGCTTGCTCCTCTTGCTCCTCAGTGAAATATGCAGCTCTGGTAGACTTGTCCTATCTGCGATTGGTCATATGATGCGAACACTGCACCTTTTATGTAAACGTGCTTGTCAGTAGATTGGAAAAAATCTGGGTTGATTTAACGAACGTAATTATTTTTTTATTTTATTTATTAGCTTTTATTTAACCAGGTGGGCACATTGAGAACAGTTTCTCATTTGAAACGGTAACCTGGACAATATAAAAGCAAAGGTTCAAGAAGACATAAAATTAAACATGAATTACACAATCTACACAAGAATTACACAAGGGGAAGAAAATAAAATGAAAAAACACAAGGTTCAAATCTTCAGAGTAAACGATGTAAGTATATGAACAGTTAGTGCAACAGAAGTCTGAATTGGAGAGGTAGATATATTTGTGTGTAAAGTGGCAAGGCAAAAGAAAAAATTGGATGATGAACACTTGAGCATAACTTTGCAAATTGATATTGTACAAATGACAAACAATAAATAAGATGAAGTGACTTGGTGTAACGATCACTTGAAAACAGTTAATAAAAGCAAACGATTGTTTTTATTATTTGGTTAATAGCAGACACTGGTTCCAGTTGTATTCTTGCAATATATAAGTATAGAACTGAATATGCAGGGACTATATACTCAGCTGGTCGGGGACAGGCAGGATCCGTTAACACAAGCAGGTAATCAGACAGGCTGGGTTCAATGCACAGTGCGGGTAGTCAGACAGGTGGGGTTCAGCAAAGGAGACGGGCTTTCGGACAGGCTGGGTTTGGTACACAGTGCGGGTAGTCAGACAGGCGGGGTTCAGCAAAAGAGACGGGCTTTCGGACAGGCTGGGTTTGGTACACAGTGCGGGTAGTCAGACAGGCGGGGTTCAGCAAAAGAGACGGGCTTTCGGACAGGCTGGGTTTGGTACACAGTGCGGGTAGTCAGACAGGCATAGTTCAGCAACAGAGACAGACTTTCGGACAGGCTGGGTTTGGTACACTGGGTTAATCAGGAGATAGCAGAGGTACAAATGGATAATCCAAGGCAGAGTAAACAGAGAATCAATATGGGGTCAAACCAGGAAAAGCAATCAGTATGAAAATGCTCAGCATGCAGACTAGGTTACTTACAATACTTCGCAATGAGGAAATGAAAAGTGATGGGTTATATACTGACTGAAATATGAGCAGGTATTCAATATTCCAGTGATTGGGGCCAGGCCGTGGAGGTGCATTCATGACTGCTGGGATGTAGATGGGGACTGGTGGACGCTACACTTGGGAGATGTACCTGCTCGAGTGCAAGTTATGGGTGGGTAAGGCAATGGTGAGAAGAGAGTTTAGGTAAAGAGGGGTTTTGCGTAAAACTGATTTGTAGATGAGGTGATACCAGTGGGCCAGGCATCGTGTAAGTAGTGAGGGCATTCCCACTACTGCTTATACTGTAGGTCACAGTGCTGGGTGTTAAATGGAGCATTGGTGACAAAATGGATGGCACTGTGATAAAGTATGTCTAGTTTTCTCAGGAGGGAGATAGAGGCAGTTCCGTAAATGACATCACCAAAGTCTAGGATTGGTAGGACGGTCATTTTTACCAGAGCGCATTTTGGCAGCATGGGTGAAAGGTCTTTTTGCAGAATAGGAAAATAATTCTAGATTTAATTTTGAATTGGAGATGTTTAATGAGGGACTGGAATGAAAGAGAACAATCTAAACAAACACCTGGATATTTGTAGAAGTTCACTTATTCTAGTTTAGACCCTTCCATAGTGGAGATGCTGGTCAGGCTGTCAGGTATGTGTCATGTACGGTTGCTAAAGCATGCTTTAGGTTTGCTGGAATTTAGGAGCAGTTGAAGGTCACAGGCAAAGGTTTGAATGGCATCAAAGCTCTTTTGGAGGTTAATTACCACAGAGTTCAATGTAGGGCCAGATGTGTATAGAATGGTGTCATCTGCTTAGACGTGGAGCAGAGAAATACCAGCGGAAAGAGTGACATCATTGATATATAAAGAGAATAGTGTCGGCCCAAGAATCGAACCCTGTGGCACCCCAATAAAGACATCCAAGGGTCCGGACAACAGACTTTCAGATTGAACTTATTGAACCCTGTCAAAGAAGTAGCTGGTGAACCAATCAAGGCAGTAATTTGAGAAACCAAGTTTGCCAATAAGATTGTGATGATTGCCAGCTCAAGCCTTTTCCAGGTCAATAAAGACAGCCGCACTGTAATGTATTTTATCAATGGGAGATGTAATATCGTTTAAGACCTTGAGTGTAGTAGAGGTGCAGCCATGTCCAGCTCTAAAACCTGATTGCATAGTAGAGAGTGTGTTGTGGGATGCAAAATGGTTGGTAATTTGTTTGTTACCCTGGCTTCTGAAGACTTTAGAATGTCAGGGGAGGATGGATGTTGGTCTGTAAAAGTGAGAGAGACTAGTAATGAGAATCTCAATGATAGCTGCAGAGAGTGTTAGAAAGAATGGGTCCAGGTTATCTAGCCCAGAAGACCTGTAAGGGTCTAGATTTTGCAGTTATTTCAGAACATCAGCTAATTGAATTTGGGTAAAGGAGAGATGAGGGGGGCTATGGTGCAGGGGCTGTGGTGGCGGTGACCAGCGTTAGGCCATTGACCGGGGAGGGGGTAGCCAGTTGGAACGCATGACCAGCAATGGCAAAATGGCATGTCATTGTTTTTTCATTGTCGTGACACAGCTTATGTGGCATTGCTGTTGTTAGGCTTAGTGAAGCCAACTAACGAAAATAAATCCTGGGAATGTTGAACTTGCTTTGTGGTATAGGAATCAGATGTGTCTCCATCTGTCTTGCACCATCCACAATTTATTACAGAATGACTGACCGAGCCAAACGAAGTCAGTGAAGGCAAAGAGGTAGAACTGCACGGGGCGACAGTGGAGGCTACCACTTTCAAATTGGGGTAGCTCACCTCGATTACCACTACGAGTTGCCGGAGGAGGAGGAAGCTCCATTATTACTTCAGATACCTCCCTCCTATGTTCAGCAGGAGAACTGGCAATGGTGTAACTGAATTTCCGAACCCACTTTCAGGGAGGAGCTGTCCTACATTACGGGGCTGGTCCAGAAGGACTACAGTGACCCAGGGCTCTGGTCATTAAACTAGGATAAGCAGGACGGGCACGGACAATGGGTCTGGTCAAAGGATGAGGAGACAGATGGTGAGGAGGGAAAGGGTCTAGCTGGACCTTAGCAGGCTAACTTATTATCTACCTTTCCATCCAACTAGCTAGGAAACCTAGTGGTCAGCTCGTATCCAGCAGGGCCACAGCCTAGGCTAAGTGGCAGGCTAGCCGTACGCACTCTACCAGTGCAGCAACCTAGGCTATCTAGCAGGGTAGTGTTACCGAGGCTAGCAGCATTCTCCTCACCGGTCGCGCCTGTCAGTCAAATCAAAACATCCTTTTCGCCAGTGTGGAGCTGCCCCCTGCTACAGAGATCGGGGCTTTGCCATCAGAGAGATAGACCATTAGTAGCACCCCCCCCTCAGCTGGAGCCTCCTGCCAAGCCCCAACTGGTGGTCCTACAGCCGGTACCAGCTGCACTGCCCTCTGAGCCTGCAGCTCCTTTACAGCTGGTTGCCACGCAGGTTCTGCACCACCCCCCCCCCTGCCTGGGTCTGTGGCTCCTCCCACCTGGCTGTCACAAATAACTCTGCCCATACGGCGGCTGCCTGCGGCCGGCCCTCTTTCCCTCAGCTGCTCCCGGTCAGGACGCCGGGGATGCCCTCTGGATAGGGGGACCCTATGGCTTGACCCCCCCAGGCGGGTTCTCCTGCCTCCCTCCCTCTCTTCTCTGTGCCTAGTGGATGGGGGGGTCCTTGCACGGCTGGAGTTGCGCTATTTCAGGGGGTACTATAACGGTCTTCCTCTACTAACTGGACTGTATAGGTGATACAGACTCTGTGTTCTATGTTTGTTGTCCAACGGATTGTTGTCGCCACGTCATATGTTTAGTTCTGGCCTATAGGTCACTGTTTCACTATACACAGCTGTTGTTATTCAGGCATTGTGTCTTGGTTTAGCTGACGTTCATTGTTTGATGTACGTGCGGGTTAGTGTCAGTATTGTTTATATCCAGGAATACATTTGCCCATCGTGGCTGGGTTATTCTTTTCAGAGTGCTTACAATATTAAAACACTGCTTATTTTCCCATTTATCGCCTTTGCTTGTCTCCGTCTCTCCTTCACCATCTGCAGTTATTAAACAATGTGTTACATGTTAAAAGGAAATTCACATTTGCATGTTTATTTTTACATATTTCTTGTCATACAGCAAACAGAAAGTAGCTCTATGAAAAACAATCCACAGTGTTTAACACTACAAGCGCTGTGAAAAACAATATATTTTACCTCTTCACAGTATGTAACACTACAAGCTCTGTGAAAAACAATATATTTTACCTCTTCACAGTATGTAACACTACAAGTTCCCATCTTCCTAATGAACATCCTGTAGCTCTTATTGGTCTGGACAGAGAATATTTTCAACACCAGATTTGATGTTCTCCCTTGATGCACCATGGCGGAAATCACCTGGCATTGCACAACCATCCCCTGATCCACTGTGATGTCCTCACAAGCAGCATTCATGGCATCTAACAGAGACATCTTGTGCCCGATAGTCATATACGTTCCACCTCCATGCTGAATGGAACTCTTCTATCGGATCCTTTCATGGGCAGCAAACCGTTCCCTGGCAAACATTCCATGTCATAGATATTTATGGAATATTCACGTATGTCTGAGAGATTTTGAAAATGTAATGAATCATTTTGCATGTGGTGGCTCTCATAATGACAGAATCTTTAGTTATTTATTAACCCATCATTTTACCAAATTACAATTTATAACATAAATAACTGTAATTAAATTATTTTCAAACTTAACCTACTTGTTTCTTTATTTTCCGTTGTCATTCATACTCATATCTGTTATATTTGCGTGTTAGGGAATGTGTTTGTGTTCTACAGTAGCACAAGTCTCTGTAACATTTACACTCTCAGGAAGTGCACTCTCAGGAAGTGCACTCTCAGGAAGTGCACTATATAATTTACAGTGAAGCTTTACCACAGAGGAGCTCTATTTGTTTCCAACCACACATTAATTATAATTCAGCCATTTAAAGGAGTCAGGCCAGAGGAATGTTGGAGACAGCAAGTTGATGAGCAGGGAAAGAAGGTGAGGACGAGGGAGAGGAAGGAGAGAGGAGGGAGAGAGGGGAGGGGGAGAGAGAAAGAGAGAGAGAGAGAGAGAGAGAGAGAGAAAGAAAGAGAAAGAGAGAGAAGGGAGAGAGAGAGAGAGAGGGAGAAAGAGGAGAGAGAGGAGGAGGGAGAGAGCGAGAGAGAGGGAGAGAGACAGAGGGAGACAGAGGAGAGAGAGAGAGGGGGGGGTAGAGGGAGAGAAGGAGAGAGAGAGAGCGGGAGAGAGAAGGAGAGAGAGAGAGAGGGAGAGAGAGGAGGGAGAGAGAGGGAGAGAGAGAGAAAGAGAGAGAGAGAGAGGGAGAGAGAAGGAGAGAGAGAGAGAGAGGGAGAGAGAGAGAGAGAAGAAAAAGAGATACTGTAGCTCCACATTTGACTGTTATATTAATATTTTATTATTTTATGACCCTGAGTTTGAATAATTTCGAGGAAACAGGAGGCAATAGAGGGTTGAGATAAGATAATAATAATAATAGTAAACATGTGTACTGCTGCTTTGATTCACTGTAACTAACAGTCAGTTAGTAACATACCCCTGACGCTCATGAATACTGTAAGCCTGATGTTGCCATGCTGAACCAAACTGTACCACAAAATACACAAAGTACACCATTTGTATACATGCATTTATTTAACCCAACGTTGAATGGTGAATATTTTTTGTCCAAACAATGGAATATCCAACCTAAAGCAGCAGTAAAACAATTAAAGCTCTTTACTGCCTGATTAAGGCTATCGTTTGTCCTCTCCAGGCATATTTCCCAAGAGATTTACAGTTCTATTTTCATTATATAACATTTGCGAAACAAAAATTTTGTTGAAATATATTTGTAATATTATCACACAGAACTAAAAGAGTAGCATTTTTAAACATTGGCTAGTTAGTAAGGTAGTATAGTAGTTGTATAGTATTATAGTAGTAGCTAGTAAGGTAGTATTGTAGTATTATAGTAGTATAGCAGTAGTTAGTAAGGTAGTATGATAGTATCATAGTAGTAGCTAGTAAGGTAGTATGGTAATATTATAGTAGTATAGCAGTAGTTAGAAAGGTAGTATGGTAGTATTATAGTAGTAGATTAGTAGTTAGTATGGTAGTATTATAGTAGAGTAGTAGTAGTTAGTATGGTAGTATGGTATAATTATAGTAGTGTAGTAGTAGTTAGTAAGGTAGTATGGTAGTATTATAGTAGTATAGCAGTAGTTAGTAAGGTAGTATTGTAGTACAGTAGTAGTAGTTAGTATGGTATAATTATAGTAGAGTAGTAGTAGTTAGTAAGGTAGTATGGTAGTATTATAGTAGTATAGCAGTAGTTAGTAAGGTAGTATTATAGTACAGTAGTAGTAGTTAGTATGGTATAATTATAGTAGAGTAGTAGTAGTTAGTATGGTAGTATGGTATAATTATAGTAGTGTAGTAGTAGTAGTTAGTAAGTTAGTAAACAACTTTCTGCTGCTGCCATTGAATTGTGTCTTATTTTTGTATTTCAAGTGTTTTCAGGAAGTATGCGAGCAAACACTAGATTTTTCATGTTTGAAACTAGCTACTGTACATAGAATACTTGAGGGTTACGGGAATGATTTGGATTAAGCATTTGTTATTTAATATAGGTAACTATAGACAAGGTAATGTCCGAATATTTACCCTGGGCGGCACTGTACCAATTTGCCCCACCCTTAACAGACCCCCCAGACATAGTCGGAAATGCTTCAACCAGGATTTGAACACTGGCCATCGTGACACAATTATTTCTGAGGCAGCCACAGAACAACGCGCCACATGGAAGGCCCACATTCCAGTCTTTACCTGATTCACAATTAATAGCCCAGGTGTTGAGTTAAAGGGGAAATACTTTAAACAACAACCCACATAATCAAGATCTAAAAAGGTTTATATATGTACTTTCATCATTGTAAAGGAATCAGAACATTCCAAATAAATTCCTAACCCAAGAAAAATACAATTGAGGTGATTTCCAGGCAAACCCTGTACATGTGGATTGTAACTCTGGTTTACTTTTTTAGAAATGTTGTGATGTAGTTTTTCTGCCGCATGGAAGAATTGCTGCCAGAGACAAGAGATCATGTAGCTTGTGACATGTTTCATTTCTTTAAAAGCTGCCCCAACATGTTTGAAACTCTTGCTGTAGGTTCATAAGTGAATATTGGAGGGGCTATTCCTTATCTGTAATGTAAACATGTTTTAGCTGTGTGGACATGACCAGAGAATTTGTCAATCACAGAGTTTATTATTCCTTCTATACCACAAATATACTATATTGTAATCTATTACAGTGCCTTGCATATGTATTCACCCCCTTAGACATTTCCACATTTTGTAGTGTGACAACCTGGAGTGAAATAGGATTTTACTGGGATTTGTAACATTTGTTTACCCAATATACCAAACACTTTGAAGGTGCAAGATATGTTTTATGTAAATGTTATATAAATGTTAGATAAAAAAAGACGTTTTGGTTATGTAAATATTCACCCCTATGTGTCAATACTTGGTAGAACCACCTTCGGCTGCAATAGCAGTTGTGAATGTGTTTCTAAATTGTTTCTAAAGTGTTTCTAAAGTGTTTCTAATGTATATTCTGTTATGGTCTTAAAGGAAATGTCTGTAAAATAATTGAAAAAGTACTGGCAACAAAATACCTGTACTTTTTACAGTTATTTCACTGATATTTTTAACATTGTTTTCTGGACTTGTTTTGATAGCTTCTTTGTCTTCATGATGCTGTGTGTATACATTATGCTCTCTAACAAACTCTGGGGCATTCCTGAAACAGGTAAATTTGTTTTGAGATCTCATTTTAATTTCTCACAGATTGACTCCATTCACCAAATTATGTCAGTTCTGAGGGCAATTGGTTGCACCCAAGATAATTGAAGGGTTGCATAGCAAGTGTGGTGAAAACGTATGTAACCAACAAATGTCTGTTTTATTAGTTTAATTGAACTTTTATGTCAAAATAAAAACAGTATGTTTCTCTCATCTCTTTTCTTACCCAGAGTCGGGTCGCGGGTGCAGCAGCTCTAGCAAGGGACCCCAAGCATCCTTTTTCTCTGCCCACATTAACCAGCTCTAACTGGGGGACGCCGAGGCGTTCTCAGGCCAGTGTGGAGATATCAATGTGATCTCACAGAATTCCGTGAAATAAAGACAGACCCTTAACTTCCAAATCTGTGGAAGTTTCACAGAATCGCATGATGACGAGTGTAAACAGCGTAGATTTTGCAGGTTGGCAGGCTTGGGATGGTGGACGGGCATTTAAACATGTGATCCCAGAGGTTGCGAGTTCAAATCCTGACGAGATGCCCGAACCTTCTCAACTGGCTCCTTTCTACGTGAAGGAGCAGTGGCTCTACTCCGAGCTCCTCAAGGATGACTGATGCTGGATTCACACCAGGTACGGCAGAAAATCACCTTATGGCATCGTAATGCAGACACACCTGTACACCGCAATCAGCATCGTAATCAATCTGCCGCATCTTCAAGATGGTGGACAACGGTGCATACAACTGTCTTCCAGCAAGGCGAATAGCAGGAGCTGCTTTCAGTTTAGTATTGATTGACAATAAGAAAACGATCTATTGAGCTTTCAAAGCTTTTCTTGCAATCCCATAAACCCGTAGGTGAATGTGACATATTAGCTCTTCCTCAGCGGTACGTCAACTTCCGTTTCTGGTGCCGTACAGAAAAGCATCGCACAAGTTGGATAATTTCCACTCTTGCGACACGCCCGCCGCACCGCATCCACATTTTGCCGGATCCGGTAGATTTGCCGCAGTGGTGCGCATTGCTTCCTATTGAAATGAATGGACTTCTGCCAGAACGCAACCAGTTTGCCGTGCCTGGTGTGAATCCAGAATGAGCTACTCACCCTTTTAGGGAGACATCAGCCACTTAACTTTCAGCCGCTTGTACACTCAATCTCGTTCTTTCGGTCATGATCCATCCTTCATGGCCATTGGTAGGAACGAAGATTGACCAGTAGATCAAGAGCTTTGCCTTCTGGCTCAGCTCTCTTTTTGTCACAATGGTGCAGTAAATCGAATGCAACACCTCCCCCGCTGCACATATTCTCCGGCCAATCTCACGCTCTATTGTCCCCTCACTCGCGAACAAAACCGGAGGTACTTAAACTCCTTCGCTTGGATTAAGGACTCATTCCCTTCCTGGAATATGCAATCCACAGTATTTTTGTAAAAAAAATCCCAATATAATCCTATTTCATTCCTGGTTTTCACAATTACAAAATATACAAATGTTCAAGGGGTGAATACTTATGCAAGACACTTTGATTTTAATTGTATATAATGTATTGTATATTGTATAGTGCAATATACAATATTATGTTACCCAATGTATTATAGATTATGTAATGTATTGTATATTATATAATGTATATGATTATATTTTATATAAAGATTTGTATTACCGTATATATCATGTATACTATTATGTAAAGTAATGTATTACACAGGTTTGTTATAATAAATAACATCTAATGTATTAATTATTAAACATTGTGATAAATTAACAGCTACAAGTGTATTAGCCAGTAAAAACATGACATTTCTGAAGTAGCTGCTGTAGCAAATTGACCTGCTAGCTATATTAGTTTCCTTGGTAACAAAACAAACAGACGTGCCAGCTTGCTAAACTAACCTTGGCATTCACAGTGCAAACAATGTTTAAATTTAAAATCTGCTTTTAAAAGAAATAAACTTTACAGCCATTCGACTGTCCCAGGCTGATATATTGTGTGAAAAAGAGAAATGTTGCATGCTCAAAATAATTTTTCAAGACAATGCTGAATGTGTTTTTAACAATGCCATGGTATAAGTTTATTGAATGCACTATATAAGGCCTGTTTAATATAAGCTTATTGTCTGGGAAGAGAACAAAACACATCTCTCGCTACAATGCCATCTCAGAACAATACCACAGACTTCAAATTGGGCAGGAGTTATCCAGTTATGCAAATATTTATGAGTTTTGAAGTGTCTTTAACAAGATTAAACAAGATGCCTGCAGAGTTCAAGTTTGTTCTTTGCACTGTGATGTGCCGCAGACTGGAGCATAGAGAACACTCATCAACAAAGGACTGAAACATCACTGCTGGAAGACTTTATAGTGTGTGTGGATTTGTGTGTTTCTTTAGTGTGTGTGGGGTGTGGTGTGTTTCTGCATGTGTGTGTGTGTGTGTGTGTGTGTGTGTGTGTGTGTGTGTGTGTGTGTGTGTGTGTGTGTGTGTGTGTGTGTGTGTGTGTGTGTGTGT
>JACXGM010031221.1:0-13027 GCA_016801145.1 Umbra pygmaea
TGAGATCCGTCCAGAAATGCTGAAAGCTCTGGGTGTGGAGGGGTTGTCTTGGTTGACACGCCTCTTCAACATTGCATGGAAGTCTGGGACAGTGCCAAAGGAGTGGCAGACTGGGGTGGTGGTTCCCCTGTTCAAAAAGGGGGACCAGAGGGTGTGTGCCAATTACAGGGGTATCACACTTCTCAGCCTCCCTGGTAAACTCTACTCTAAGGTGCTGGAAAGGAGGGTTCGGCCGATAGTTGAACCTCAGGTTGAAGAGGAACAATGTGGATTTCGTCCTGGTCGTGGAACAACGGATCAGCTCTTTACTCTCGCAAGGATCCTGGAGGGGGCCTGGGAGTATGCCCATCCTGTCTACATATGTTTTGTGGATTTGGAAAAGGCATATGACCGGGTCCCCCGGGAGATACTGTGGGAGGTGCTGCGGGAGTATGGGGTGAGGGGGTCCCTTCTTAGGGCCATCCAATCTCTGTATGACCAAAGCGAGAGCTGTGTCCGGGTTCTTGGCAGTAAGTCGGACTCGTTTCATGTGAGGGTTGGTCTCCGCCAGGGAGATTGGTCGGAGAATCGGCGCAGCGGGGGCGGTACTACACTCATTGTATCGCACCGTTGTGACGAAAAGAGAGCTGAGCCAGAAGGCGAAGCTCTCAATCTACCGGGCAGTTTTTCTTCCTACCCTCACCTATGGTCATGAAGGCTGGGTCTTGACCGAAAGAACGAGATCCAGGGTACAAGCGGCCGAAATGGGTTTCCTCAGGAGGGTGGCGGGCGTCTCCCTTAGAGATAGGGTGAGAAGCTCAGTCATCCGTGACGATCTCTGAGTAGAGCCGCTGCTCCTTTGCATCGAAAGGAGCCAGTTGAGGTGGTTTGGGCATCTGGTAAGGATGCCCCCTGGGCGCCTCCCTAGGGAGGTGTTCCAGGCACGTCCAGCTGGGAGGAGGCCTCGGGGAAGACCCAGGACTAGGTGGCGAGATTATATCTCCAACCTGGCCTGGGAGCGCCTCGGGATCCCCCAGTCGGAGCTGGTTAATGTGGCTCCAGGAAAAGGACGTTTGGGGTCCCCTGCTGGAGCTGCTGCCCCCGTGACCCGATCACGGATGAAGATCGATGGATGGATGGACCATAATGTTCTGCTTTCTCATATAGAAAACATAGTAGGCATCAAAGGGTAAGCCTTACATTGGCTCCAGTCCTATCTAACATACAGGAGTTTCTCGGTTAATATTGGTAACTATCTATCCTCTTCTGTAACATTGACGTGTGGAATTCCTCAAGGCTCAAAACTTTCTTCTCTGTTATTGTTTCTATATATGCTCCCTCTTGGCACTATGTTTTTTAAAATATGACTTGAGTTGTCATTGTTATACAGACGATACACAAATATCTGCCTCTTAAACATATAGTCTAGAAAAGATGGTTGCATTTTGAATAAAAAAAAATCTTTGAATTTTTTAAGACTGAATTAGAATAAAACTGAGGTTACGGTGTTCTCCCCCTCCAATCTACATGGCATAGCAAAGATAAATCTTGGTGTCTGGCACCCTATGCTAAGCCGTATGTGAAGAATTTGGGTGTGGTGTTAGATAGCACCCTAAAACTTGATAGACAAGTCAACCAAGTTGTTAAATCAAGTTTTTACCAGCTACAAACTATGGTATAAATAGAGTATTTTCTTTCATTCCCAAACTTTGAAAAAGTAATACATGAGTTTTTCAACTCAAGACTGGATTACTATAATTCGCTTAACTTGGGTATTAATCAATCTTCCCTGAATCACCTTCAGAGCGTTGACAGGAGTACGTAAATGGCAACATATAACTCCCTTCCTTCAGTCCCTTCACTGGCTGCAAGTGCGGTACAGGATTGAGTTCTGCTATTAGTTAAGTCGTTAAATGGGTTAGCAAAATCTTACCTTTCCGAACTGCTGATAATCCTTCAACCTGCAAGAGCTCTTAGTTCTGCAAACTTAGGTCTCTTAGTGGTTCCTAGATCTAGGCTTAAGACTAGAGGAGATTGAGCATTCTCCATTGTTGCTCCAAGACTTTGGAACAATCTGCCTATGGAAAGTAGAACGGCTCCCACCCTTTCTATTTTTAAAGCTAGGTTAAAAACATTTTTATTTGATTTGTCAGACAAATTATAAATGTTGATGCGGCTGTCCTGCATGTCCCTGTCATTTTATTCTGTAAATGTTATTGTTTTACTCTGTACAGCACATTGGTCGATGCAGCTGTGTTTAATTGTGTTTTATAAATAAATGATTGATTGATTGATTGATTGATTCCATCCCAACCTTGGAGGTCTACAATTTTATCCCTGATGTCCTTACACAGCTCTCTGGTCTTGGCCATTGTGGAGAGGTTGGAGTCTGAGTGTGTGGACAGGTGTATTTTACACAGGTAACAAGTTCAAACAGGTGTAGTTATTACAGGTAATGAATGGAGGCCAGGAGGGCTTCTTACAGAAAAACTAACTTGTAACCTACGTTGTAGCTATTTCAGGTGGTGCAACCCTTAAACTTTTAGTAGTGCATAGACTCCATCCTAAATTGGAAATATGTTAAAACTAGACTATTTTTGAACTTACGCACAGCTGGTGCAACTGGCTGTTGGAGAATAGCAGGAGTGCCAGTGCCGATATGGTTGAGTTTCAATGGTGCCTAGCAGATGTATACCTGGCAAGAGTGGAAGACCCATTGGTGTACTGGGCCAAAGATGCAGGGGTCTTCCCTCAACTAATTGTCCATTTAGCCATCTCTGCAACCTCTGTGCCCTGCGAGATAATCTTTTCACAGGCTGGCCAGGTGGTAGACCGAAAAAAAGGAATCTGCTAAGCCCTGGCAATGTGGGAAAAAACATTATGTCTAAATAAAAACCTGTAAAGACAATACCATCCCCCTCAGAAGTTATTGCTCAAGCACTACTTCATAACTTTATAACGCAAATCCATTAAATGTCAATGTACTGCACTATGTCCAACAATTGCACCATTATATGTACCATCAACACAAAAGCAGTCATTACAAATCCACTCACTCAAATGTAGCCATTTCCAAAAGCACAATAGCAATTTCACACTTTATGAACACTTTTGAGAAATTTTGCCCAAAGAGTTTTATTCCCAGTCTCATCAGAGAAGTTCACATACGTTTGATGTTTTGGATACACT
Organism: Umbra pygmaea; assembly: GCA_016801145.1. Classification (NCBI taxonomy): domain Eukaryota; kingdom Metazoa; phylum Chordata; class Actinopteri; order Esociformes; family Umbridae; genus Umbra; species Umbra pygmaea. The sequence continues at coordinate 3,169 of JACXGM010031221.1, forward strand.
CCAAATCAAGATGATTGTTTGACATTATGTTAGGAAGTCTGTAAGTCTTTATTGTCTCAAAAAGTTCTAATTTATTCAATAACCCAAAAATTACAATCATCAACCCCTGTTTCTAAACTATGCAGCTTGAGATGAAGGATATGAATTGTTTAGTAAAATATATTATAAATGAGACTGGTGAAATTATGTCACTCATGCAGCCATCAAAGAACTATAGATACGCGTATTATATCCAAAGTTACAATCAACAAATTGTAGCATTACCACGTAAATGGAAGTTAAGTGTAGAATGGAAAAAGTGAAGAACTTGTCTGTCAACCCTGCATTTAAGACCATTGTGGTTAAAGAAAATATTGATGAATAAAGATGTATACCAATTCAATTTAAGGACACAACAATTTGAATCTATACTGTAAAATAACACGCTTAAAAACACTCAGAACTTAGAATATTCCAAATTAAAAAGGAATATAAAAAGATATAAAAAACTTGGGGGATTGGAAATAATGTGATTGTATGGATAAAGCAACAAATATATCTGCAATATTAACCTGTTAAGGATTGGCCACTGATGCACTGGGCCTGAAGCAAGTACATGTATATGGTTGATGTTTTTTAAAAGGAAAGACATTACATTTTATACATTCAAAAATCTATTTTCAATAAATGTACACAGTGAGCTTTGTAAAGATATAAGACTTGTGTGTATATATATCCTAGAAGATTTGGTTGTTAGCCATGTTTCTAGTCTACATTTATTTTTTATTTTAGATGCATGTTTACAAGGCACGTAGCTCATATTAAGAGGTGAAATATTAATTTTTGTTATAGTTACTAAAGAATGGAGACATTTGCCACACTTCTGAGTGTCTATGCTTTCTGTAAATATGTATATATAACCTAAATATTGGACTTGTGAACTGTGATTTTAGTCCAGTTTTTTTGGGGGGGGAATCTCCTGCCGGTGGGATAATGAGCCCCAAGAGGTTAAAGCTGATCCACCCCCTAAAAAAGTAACAGAATGGTAATGTGCAACAGTTGCAGCAAAATTTTCACTAGTGACTGTCTATATGTACAGTATATAATGTTGTTGAGACAAACAATGAGAGAGATGTGTTCCGCAGTAGCCACCCCAGAAGGTATTTTTTATCAATAACTGTCAGCAAAAAAACCACCTGCCTGAAAGGTAACTCAACTCATAGGAGATTCTGGTGGACAGGTATATTATTTCTAAATTTGTAACATTCTAAATCACTAAAATATTTCAAAATGTATTTGTTTGACATAAGCAACATGAATATAATATTGCTATCACTCAGAAAATCGGGCTTACCTGTATAAAAGAATGAGGGCATCGCAAAACACTGAAACTCATTCAATGAGTTCCTTTGTCTTATTTTGAAGCAGATGCCAGAAGTATTCCGAAATATATTCCAATACAAAAATATTGGATCGATCAATATTTATAGCTACGTTTGATGATGAAGAGCTGTCTGCGACAAAATCACCATAAACAAAGCCCACGCAAAACACACTAAAACTCATTCCCTATGTATGAATTGTTTATTCCATATCCTTGTTATAGTTTGATAATACTGGACACTAGTCTGATTCTACTATTCAATTTGGTATAAATATTTTGTCACAACACAGTATATCTCAGTTTCTTCACCATCCATGTCCATGTTTGTATTTCTCCAATATCCATGGTGGTTTTCTTTAGGATGTTGGGCCAACAAATGAACAGAAACAAAGACACACCAGAGAGCAACCAATCAGGGGTCTTCATGAGGGAGAAACTTTTTTTCTACTGTTAAACCAGAGATACTGTTTACAGTATGCAACTTATTTTAACCTATCTACAGAACTTGTCATTTTTCTTCTCAATCTAAAATGAAAAATATTGTTGATTATTTTATCTGAAATAACAATATTTACCCCAAAATTAATTCAAAAAAGGTTCTTGAATAGGTTCTTTTCAGTTCCTGAGTTGAATACCTAGATTTAGCTGTTGGGTCACATTAATGTTACACCTAATTCCGTTTAGGCCGTGTTAAGTCATGCTTTGTGAATACATTTGCCTAATTTGACAATTACTTGGTGTTTTTACTCCCAGAAAGTGGCGTTCTGCGGTCCCAACCATATCCTCCATGCCTACTGTGATGCAGTGTCTCTGACTAAACTGGCCTGTTCCAACGTGGTGGTGGTCCAGGCAAGCTCCATTGGCCTGGCTTATTTTGTCCTCCTCGTTCCCTTCTCCTTCATCATCTTCTCCTACGTTAACATCATTGTCTCTGTGATGCAAATAGCAAACACAAAGGTCAGAATCAGGGGTTGGACGGGTGGGTGTGGAAGGTGGTTGGGGGACCACAAAACTAGCTTCAGTGTTGATCCCTTTTAACCCACTGAGTGTTTTTCTCTATCTCGTCTCTCTGTAACCCAGGGCAGGATGAAAACCTTCTCTACCTGTGCTACTCAGGGCTTCATCATCCTCATTTACTACATCCCTCGCTTCATAATATACATAGCACCCTACATCCCTAAATTGACCTTGACCCCTGACCTCCGTATCAGCCTCACCCTGGTCTACAGGTACATTTTCTAGTTAAAATATGTTGAAAATATATATAATCTATTGATTATGTCTTTACACCCCTTAGTGAATAGTTTTCGGAAGCACATTAAAACATCACATTTGAATATGACTAAATGCACAATGCGTAGCCCATGGTTTTTGGCCACTGGTTATACTGTCATTGTAGTATTGTTAGGGCGGTCCACAAGATCCTTAGTGAAACAAGCAAATAATGTCTACACCTGAAACCTAAGCGTAATAATGTGTAGGCAAAACACAACGAGCAGACACTTATTTGAGAAAAATAAACGACAGCTATCTTAATACACACAGGTGTACATACTCAATGGAATGAGTCCAAGGGCAAACAAGTGCAGGCAATTGGAAAAAAAAGCAAATTATCTAATTGTCAGGGGTGCCTAAACTTTTGCACAAGTCTGTAGTTGGCAAACCTTTGTTTTATTTGAATCCAGTATTTTCTTTGTTTCTGTTTGTTTTATATCTGATTCATGTTTGAGTTAATAAATATCCCTCCATGAATTATTGCGCCTGCTTCGTCCCAAAACCAGCGCATTACAAAACAATTATAAAGTGGCTCTAACACACACCACAAAGGAAAAAGTGTGGCAAAAAACAATGCACAACGACAAGAGGTGACCGGACCTTGAGGAAGATAGTGGCACGGTGGCTCTGGATGTTTGTACTCCAGACTCAGTCCACTGTTTCCGCAGGTCATCCAAGGTCTGGAATTGGTCCTTCTCCACTATCTTCCTCAAGGTCCGGTCACCTCTTGTCGTTGTGCATTGTTTTTTGCCACACTTTTTCCTTCCCACAGACTTCCCACTAAGGTGCCTTGATACAGCACTCTGGGAACAGCCTATTTGTTCAGAAATTTCTTTCTGTGTCTTACCCTCTTGCTTGAGGGTGTCAATTATGGTCTTCTAGACAGCAGTCAGGTCGGCAGTCTTACCCATGATTGCGGTTTTGAGTAATGAAACAGGCTGGGAGTTTTTAAAAGCCTCAGGAATCTTTTGCAGGTGTTTAGAGTTAATTAGTTGATTCAGATGATTAGGTTAATAGCTCGTTTACAGACCCTTTTCATGATATACTAATTCTTTGAGATAGGAATGTTGGGTTTTCATGAGCTGTATGCCAAAATCATCAGTATTAAAACAATAAATGACCTGAAATATTTCAGTTGGTGTGCAATTTCTAAAATATATGAAAGTTTAATTTTTATCATTACATTATGGAAAAAATGAACTTTATCACAATGTGCTAATTTCTTGAGAAGGACCTGTATGTATACACTCACCTACATGATTATTAGGAACACCATACTAATACTGTTTGACCCACTTTCGCCTTCAGAACTACCTTAATTCTACGTGGCATTGATTCAACAAGGTGCTGAAAGCATTCTTTAAAAATGTTGGCCCATATTGATAGGATAGCATCTTGCAGTTGATGGAGATTTGTGGGATGCACATCCAGGGCACGAAGCTCCCATTCCACCATATCCCAAATATGCTCTATTGGGTTGAGATCTGGTGACTGTGGGGGCCATTTTAGTACAGTGAACTCATTGTCATGTTCAAGAAACCAATTTAAAATGATTCGAGCTTTGTGACATTGTGCATTATCCTGCTGGAAGTAGCCATCAAAGGATGGGTACATGGTGGCCATAAAGGGATGGACATGGTGAGAAACAATGCTCAGGTAGGCTGTGGCATTTAAACAATGCCCAATTGGCACTAAGGGGCCTAAAGTGTGCCAGGAAAACAGCCCCACACCATGACACCACCACCACCAGCCTGCACAGTGGTAACAAGGCATGATGGATCCATGTTCTCATTCTGTTTACGCCAAATTCTGATTCTACCATCTGAATGTCTCAACAGAAATCGAGATTCATCAGACCAGGCAACGTTTTTCCAGTCTTCAACTGTCCAATTTTGGTGAGCTCTTGCAAATTGTAGCCGCATTTTCCTACTTGTAGTGGAGATGAGTTGTACCCGGTGGGGTCTTCTGCTGTTGTAGCCCATCCGCCTCAAGGTTGTGCGTGTTGTGGCTTCACAAATGCTTTGCTGCATACCTTGGTTGTAACGAGTGGTTATCTCAGTCAAAGTTGCCCTTTTATCAGCTTGAAGCAGTCGGTCCATTCTCCTCTGACCTCTAGCATCAACAAGGCATTTTTGCTCACAGGACTGCCGCATGCTGGATGTTTTTCCCTTTTCACACCATTGTTTTTAAACCCTAGAAATGGTTGTGTGTGAAAATCCCAGTAACTGAGCAGATTGTGAAATACTCAGACCGGCCCGTCTGGAACCAACAACCATGCCACACTCAAAATTGCTTAAATCACCTTTCTTTCCCATTCTGACATTCAGTTTGGAGATCAGGAGATTGTCTTGACCAGGACCACACCCCTAAATGCATTGAAGCAGCTTCCATGTGATTGGTTGAGTAGATAATTGCATTAATGAGAAATTGACCAGGTGTTCCTAATAATCCTTTAGATTAGTGTATATATGTTGTCATATATACATACATATATAAATATTAATTGTCCAGCATTTGTAAGGTTCTGTGCTCAAAAAAATTATATAAAAAAAAGTATTATCTTTTTTTTGCAGACTCTGTTATATTCTGTTCTAGCTTTAGATTTCAAAAATATATATGATAAATAAATGATGATGGAAAAAGCAGAACACTCCCAGTGGACACTTGTTCTGTCCTCTTCACTTGTTGTTTTATTCCATTCTTTTTTCCAGTCTCTTCCCCCCGGTCGTGAATCCGTTCATCTACTGCTTCAGGACCAAAGAGATCAGGGCCATACTGGGGCGCTGGAGACAAGGCTGGAGGACCAACTGGAAGAACATGGCAGAACCCAGGAGACCCGGCACAGTCGCTGTCATCACAAAATGAGGGGATAGGGTTATTGTTAGGTTATGCTATATTCTTAAGGTTAGATTCACAGTTCGCTTTTAGACCATTTCCTGCAGAGGTATTATAGTGCATTATTTATCACATATAAACAACAAATCCAGCTAAAAATTGAATTTGAAAACATTTCCCACACTGAAAAAAATGGAAAGGTGCATTGTCAGATTTACTCAAAAATATTATGAGTTATATACATATATTGTGTTTCTCTTCATTTGTGAGGACAGCCGATCATGGATCCAGATCCCCAAATATTTATAAGCACGAACACAGTCAATGGAGACACTATCCCAATGTACAGATACATATATTAGCACATGTATTCAGACTTGCATTTGAAAAAAGCATAGACATAGTTTTGCCTGCATTAAATACCAATTTCAGTTCAACAAAATATAAAGGCTGATTGAAGCTCAGAAAGGGACTGGTCAGCTGTAGGAGCAATAGCATAAACAACATTATCATCTACATAGAGGTGGAGTTTAGAGTTATTTATAGCTGAAACAATATTATTAATATCAATGGTGAAAAGAACTGGACCTAGAATTTATCCCTGTGGAACACCTTTCATTACATCATATATGTATGTGAAAGGTGTTCCTTTCACATACATATATATATATATAAAAGTATATCACACATCTTGCTCAGAATAGTGGGTTAAAAGTGTCATTTAGTAAATTACAACTTCAAATAGATTTCAAAAATATATTAAGTTCAATAAATGATGATGGAAAAAGTAGAAAACTCCCAGTGGACACTTGTTCTGTTCTCTTCACTTGTTGTTTTATTATATTCTCTAGCCTCTTCCCCCCGGTTGTGAACCTGTTCATCTATTGCAGGGGTCATCAACTCTGGTCATGGAGGGCTGAAACACTTCTGATATTTTATTTAACCTAGTAGTTAATTGCAATCACCTGCTTTCCCAGGTATAAACCAGTCCCTTATTAGAGATAACAAAAATCAGCAGTGTTTCGGCCCTCCAGGACCGGAGTTGATGAACCCTGATCTACTGCTTCAGGACCAAGGAGATCAGGGCCATACTGGGGTGCTGGAGACAGGGCTGGAGGAACATGGCAGAACCCAGGAAACCAGGCGCAGTCACTGTCATCATTAGAGAATGTGATGAATGAGACTGTAGTCTTCTTGTTAGGGTTAGGTTTAGTGTCAGGATTGGGGTCAGGGTTATAACATGGCAACTAAGTGTTGTAACATGTCAATATATACACTACCTGTCAAATGTTTTAGAACACCCAGGAGTTGAATGTTTTAAAAGAATTTGAACCTTTATTCACTAAGGTGGCACTAAATTGATTTATATTATACATACATATAAATTATAGTCACAACATAATTACGGATGAGCAAAAACTTTCAACTTTGAATTAGGACACTCAATCAATGAGAGCTGAAATATGTATTTGCCACTGTATATGAATAGTTAATTTAAAATGTAAATTCCAATATTCAAAGACATTTGCAACATTTCTAATATCTTGGATATATATACTGTATATAATTGAATCAATTGAATGCCACTTTTGTGAATTTCTATCAAAAACATGAAAATCTCTGCATGTTCTAAAAACTTTGACTAGTAGTGAATATGACCTATATATGTCTGGAAGAACTGAAGAGACCACTCCAACAATCATAATTGTCTCTGGTTTCTTATTGAAAGGTATGTTTTGTGGTAAAATTAACATTTTTGACAACATTTACTGACATCATTTTTCACTAATTCTAAATAAAAATATTGTCATTTAGAACATCTATTTGCAGAAAATAATTGTATATTAATGAAAATTGGCTTTAATGCATCTTGGTATGCTTTCCACCAGTCTTTTACATTGATGTTAGGTGACACAAGGAGCTCTACTTTGTTTAATGGCTTGTGACCATCCATCTCCCTATTGATCGCATTCCAGAGGAATTCAATTGGGTTGATTTAAAAAAAAATTGCAGTGGTTACTTTACATTTTCCAGAGCTGTAAATTCTTATATCGATACTGTATTATCCTGCTGCTCTACTGCTAACTCTAACATGTCTGTGTATATACAATTTACTTGTTGCTGCTACTAATGGAAATTGACCTTTAAATTTGTTTCGTTGTAAACCTCCTAAAAAACCTGCTGAGTGTGCTGCCACCTCTAGGGATTCTCAACACATTTAAGTTGTAGCTAGAGAAGGTCAGATGATATGAATAAATGTATTACCTAATTAACATTAATTCCTCTTATTAATGCTATTGGTGACAATGAAGATCACAATGAATTTCCCTCTCCAGTTACCTGTACATACAAACTGATTTGACTTGCCAGCTTTGGTTGAAAGCCAACAAGTCTCATGACTACATCTTACCTATTTTGAGTTTATTCATTCATCCCCACTTTATTCATCACCTCCAACCACTGAAAAGATGTACTTATGTAGGAATATTCCCAGATAAATTCACATTCAATGGTGACATAACTAAGAGGAGTTGACATTCAACACACATTTTACAAGAAAGAACTTTCAAGAGAATACATTATGATATACACATTGTAAATTAAAGATAAAAAAGTTTCCAACACTTTTTCCACTATTGCTGAATTACACATTTGAAACCAGTGTGCTGTTAACTGACCTGCCTATATATAGCCTTATAAAGCCTGAAGTTAGTGATATATTCATAGCCACCATGGATTCTAAAAGAAAACCGAACTGGAGGGAAGAAGAAACACTACAGCTTCTATAATTGTGTAGAATGTGGAATCTGAGCTTCCAATGGCCAATCCCTCTCCACCACACTTCTTGTGATACGATGTGCCCTGTGAAGGGATACGACATTGAAACCTATTATTGTGTATATAAGGATACCATGTTCTATTAATAAACTATGAAACACTTGTGTATAAATAGATTACAAAATAGGCTACCTGTTGTAGTCCATTTGGGCTTTTGTCAGTGACATATGGAAAGGGGTGAGCAGCCACCAGCATAAAGGGTATCCTTTATCTTCTATTAGATGACACTCCGGTGGCAGAAAAAGCCTTTCAAACAGTTGCTTCAGGCAACTTTCATTCAATATCGCGCATCATGGGTAGACCCAGGCCATTTGCGTACCACATCCAAAATGTTGTAGTCTGCATCAAACTCAACTTGTGTGTTGATGATGTTTTAACTCTTCTTGTTCATATAAACATTCTTGTTTAAAATGGGAGCAATTAACTATATGAGTGCCACCCATTGCAACTACTACTTTTGGGAAGCCGGTTATTTGCATGAATTGTATTTGCTTCTGTTGGATTATGCAGGGTGTTGTTCGGAAGTCAATGAAATGTGACAATGTGAGGAGCTGCAAGTGCCATAATTGTTTCCATGACAATTTGGTTTATTGATGGTTGTGATGGCCCAAATCATCAGCATTGCATTGCTGCATTTTTCCTGTTGCTAGGAAACAAAGCATCCTCACCACCTTCAATTTAACTGAAAATGCATTGCTGCGTAAAGTCACTGGTGAAAAGTCACGTCCCTCACTCATTTGCTGATAAAGATGGTGCCTGCTCTCTCCAAACAATACTGTTTAATTAACTGCTTGTCGTCACACAATTCCAAAACATTCTTCCTCTCCTAAAAGATTTGCACACGTCTCTTGTGTCCTCAGTGCCATCACAAGCCCCTACTGGCAACTCCTAACCATTTGTGAGACCTTACAAGCTGTCTTAAATAAATGGGAGAGTAAGAGTGATTCTTAGCTTTAAGAAATTTGATAACTTGGTTTTATACTTAAGTTTGAGAGTAGGGGCAGAGCCGGCCCTAGACCTTTGGGGGCCCTATGCAAAATTTGGTTGGAGGCCCCTTTGACCATTTTAAGTTCGTCGAAGTCACTATACGTCGGAGTCACTGACCAACACTCAGGGCCGGCCCGCCCATTAGGCAAGATTAGGCAGCCGCCTAGGGCGGCACGAATTTGAGGCGGCATTTTCTCAATTGGCTACCGCCTTCCGGCGCGCGCCTCTGATTGGCCTAGTTGCAGCCCTTCCCGCCCTTTGGACACCATTGCGAACACCTGCTAATAGCAACTCAAGCATCCCGCATAGGGTTCGTTATTAGTTTGTATCAGAGCCAATGTGAGAGAGCTCTAGTTTGTATGCTTTTGATGTCATCGCCCCTCCTCTTTTGCTCGCCCAAGGTGCCAATCATTCACAACGCTGTTTTTTTAAATGAATGGAGCTGCCAGGATGGCTAGGCGAGTAAACTTGTGAATAAAAGGCAAGTGTTAATCACGTTCTGTCACATTTTGTGTAGGAAATAGGTGGATCAAATGTAGGGTCATAGGCTACTCATTATTT
>JACXGM010031222.1:0-13025 GCA_016801145.1 Umbra pygmaea
ACTGAGCACATTTACACAGCTAAAGCTGACACAGGTATATGGAAACTTGTATTTTTGCACTTATTGTCTATTGCCATTACTCCTTCAACAATAAAATTGACATGTATTCTTCCTACTTCAGTTACATCACTGATTAAAAGTGCAAGAGCTGAGGACAGTGACAGAAAGGAAAGTGAGGATGAGGAAAGAGAAACAAATCATACCAAAGAGAGAAAGAATATTTCCAACAAGGACAGAGGGGGAATAGACATTGCCTAAAATATATTTATAACTCAACCCAAATGTAATAATAAAGTAATTCGTTTTTAAGTAATTGACTTCGACAGTATAGGCTATATGCACAGCTCCACTACTTCCTAAACTTAAGGCAGCTCATTTGTTTCCTGTTTTACATTATTGGACAAACTGATTAATCCACCTGTGTTTGACCATTGTGACACACGTGGATTAATCATTTTCTCCAATAATGTAAGACAGGAAACAAAGTAGCTGCCTTAAGTTCAGGAAATAGTGGAGCTGTGCATATAGCCTATTGTAATAGTTTTAAAAACCATAATGGGCTAACATGTTAACTGTTGACGTTAGCTAGTTTTCCTCAACCATTTAAATGTTTATTTTATAAACTTACGCTCAATAACGTCAACTAAAATGTGTCCGTAATGCAGGGTTTCAAAAGTAATTCAGATTTTAAAGTTATTACCTCAGTAACGAGCTGATGAAACAATGCTTCTATAAGGCGACACGAGTCTCCATGGTCCACATTGCTGTATAAAAACTGACTGATGAAATCAACCGAGATGACGCACTCAATCTCAATGACTCTGTGGCACACCTAAACTGAATCAACAACAATTACCATCAACAGTTATACCCCTTAGGACATTATGAAACACGTTTCTGTACAGATTAGAAAAATAAAAGCACAAATCCTCGTGAAACTACGTTATCGTAATGTTAATGCATGACGGCCATTTGTGGTAAATCGTTGTCATTTACGGTAACGTTATGAAGTTAGATCTAATGTTAGCCAAAGTGCATTAATTCACTCGTTTTGTTACTAACGTAATATATTATTAAGAATGTGAGGTGTCTGTGGCATCATTTATTGACTTCTAAATCACAGTACGTAGCTATCTACCAAAACAAAGCTTTTAGAACAAACTTACTCTGGCTTGTTGGGCCATTGTCGATCTTCGGTGATAAGAAGAACAGAAAAGAGCGCTTTGTCTTCTGATTTCTGATTGGATCTTCGCCGACATGAAGAACTGGAAAGAGCGCTTCGTCTTCTGACTTCTCATTGGCTTATCGACCCCCATCCCCTCCCCACCCCTGCTCCATTGCCCTGCTCTCTCACATTTTCACAGCTACAAGTGCAAGTTTGTTTTGCACCAAATGTATCGCAAGAAATAGTAGCAAAGGCCAAGGCTCGCAGATTCGTTACTTTGGGATGTGATATAGCACAGTTTTGAGGTTGTAGAGACCGATTCGAGAGGTTGTGATCAACGAGTTGTGGTTGTACTGGAAAAATGAGTCATGTTTAAAAAAAAATATGCTAGTAAATTTACAGCACATATTCTTTTTCTACAAGCTCTCGTGTTTTTTTCCTTTGACATTAAATTCAGCTCACATGTGTGAATATTTTATACAAGTGAAAATTTTAACGTACAAGTACAGATTTTTATTGTACTTGTATACAGTGAACCCTCATTTTTCGCGGGGGTACGTTCTTAAAAGAACCCATGATAGGCGAAATCTGTGAAGTAGTAGCCTTTATTTTTTTTACAATTATTATACAATGAAATACTCCATAATACATTGAAACCAAAGAACAAAACCTTTTTACAGGCCCAAGCATTTTTTTAACAAATAAAAGTACTGTATAAACATTTTTTTTACAAATAACTAATGTACTGTAAAATAATAATTTTAATCATCAATACGAACTGAAGGCTTCAAATTGCGGAGATCAGCACCGCCCCACCGCAACCCGAGTCATTTGATTAGAACGGGAGAGAAATGATTATGAAAAAAATACAAAGTACAGTAGGACAAATAGTGACTCACGTGTATTTTACTGCTCTTCTGACTGAGCCGCTGCATCCTGCAAATCCGTGAAGCAGCGAGACCGTGAAAGGTGAACCGCGATATAGCGAGGGTTCACTGTATATCAATAATGTCACTCTTGCTGCAGGTGACACTATGATCTACTTCTATGCAGACAACACCATTCTTTTAACGTGCAACCTGACATTGAAAACTGTGTTAGAAAACCTCCAAGAAATCTTTGATAACAAACAACATTCCTTCCGTGGCCTCCAATTACTCTTAAACTCTAACAATATTAAATGTATGCTCTTCAACCGATCACACTCTGCACCTGCCTGCCCAAGAACCATCACCACACACAGCAGGTCTGTAGTGGAATATGTAGAAAATTACAAATACCTAGGGGTCTGGTTAGACTCTCGACTTTCCTTTTAGACCCACATCAACCAGCTCCACTCCAAAATTAAATCCAGGGTGCTTTCTATTCCATCATCAAGCCTTCTTCACACTTCCTGTCAAACATGCTTCTGTGAAAAGGGCCATCCTCCCTAAACTACACTTTGGTGATGTAATTTACAGTTTTGCATCAAAGTCTCCCCTTTAGAAAATGAGATGTTGTGTACTACAGCACCATCGGCAACAAACACACTAGTTTCAAATGTCTACTAGACAAAACCCCACCTTACTAGTGATGGGAAGTCTGGTTCTTTTCCGCAAAGCGGTTCTTACGGACAGTTCGTTTAAAAAAACTGTAAAAAAAACAGATCACTGGTTCTTTTATGCTCAAACGTAATGACATCAAGGGCCCTATCTTACACCCAGCGCAATTGACTTTTTACACCAACGCATGTATCATTCCTATCTTGCACCCGGCGCATATTGGACTTTTCCCTCCGCAGACACGTCTCAGTAAATTAGGGAATGAACTTGCATTCATTGGGCGTTTCAGCGAAAAGAAGAGGCGTGTTACAGCGCAAACGTTCCCTGGTGCTATCTTAACTTCCCTCCTGCTCAAGCAGGCCACCATTGTCCCGGTCCCAAAGAAACCTTCCATCACCTGCCTAAATGACTACCGCCCAGTAGCACTGACCTCCATCATCGTGAAGTGCTTTGAGCGGCTGGTCAGAACCCATATCTGCGCCACCCTTCGTGACACCTTGGACCCCCTACAATTTGCATACCGCCCCAACAGATTTACAGACAATGCCATCGCACTGACGGCACACACCGCCCTCTCCCATCTGGAAAAAGGGAATGTAAGGATATGTAAGGATGCTATTTGTGGACTACAGCTCAGCATTTAACACTAATTGTTCCTCCTAAGCTCATTCCCAAGCTCAGGACCCTGGGTTTTAACACCTCCCTTTGCAACTGGATCCTGGACTTCCTAACGAGAAGACCCCAGATGGTGAGAATGGGCAACCTTACCTCCTCCACAATGACCCTGAGCACCGGAGCCCCACAGGGCTGCATACTCAGTCCCCTTTTGTACGCTCTGTTCACTTATGATTGTGTGGCCACACGTAGTTCCAACATCATCATAAAGTTTGCTGATGAGACAACGATGAGACTGCTTACAGAGAGGAGGTAAGAGCCCTGGCTACCTGGTGCCAGAGCAACAACCTCTTTCTCATCGTCAGCAAGACTAAAGAGATGATAGTGGGCTTTAGGAAGTAGCAGAGGGAGGGTCCTGCCCCCATACACATCGATGGAGCTGAAGTCGAGAGAGTTTCAGAGTTCAAGTTCCTCGGTGTGTTCATCAGTGACAACCTCACATGGTCCAGACAGACAATCTCGGCAAAAAAACTGCCCAAAAGCGCCTATACTTCCTTAGGAGACTCAAGAAGTTTGGTATGTCTGCCAGGATTTTAATTAACTTCTACAGGTGCACCATTGAGAGCATCCTGCTCCGCTGCTGATCGTAAGGCCCTTCAGAGGGTGGTGAAGTCAGCGGAGCGCATCATAGTCTGCTGCCTCCCCTCAGTGCAAGGCATCTACCAAAAGCGATGCCTTAGGAAAACAAAGAACGTTCTAAAGGACCACAGCCATCCAGGCCGTGAATTTTTCTCGCTGCTGCCGTCTGGTAGATGTTACCGGAGCATCAAGGCACGGACTACCAGACTCAAAAACAGTTTCTTCCCCCAGGCCAATCGGCTGCTCAACATGGAACACTGATCACAATCATCTGTTGAGCACTAACATTCTCTGGTCACTTAATGCTCTCTACATCTGATGTAGCAGAACTCAAATGCACATTTAAAAGCACATTTATGCACATTTAAAAGCAATTTTCCATGCCATTTTTTTATATTTATTACTCCTACTGCTGTACATTTTCCAGATCGCTGCTCAGGACATAGCGTATTGTTGTTATTATTACTATTTTTTATTATTGTTTTAAAAATTCTTTATATTGTTGTAATCTTTTTAAGCCCACTGCATAGATGTGTCGAGCCATGTCCAAAGAATTTCTCTGCATAGGATGATGTGATGTTATTCGATGCATATGATGAATACACAACTTTGACTTGACTTTGACTACAGTACCCGAAAACAATTCCGCCACTGAACAGGAAAAACCTGGTTAAAGTCAGTGGCGTGTTATTCATATGCTATTTTACGGGCGCATGCTTAACCAAAATGTAGCGTGTACACAATGCGCATACACTTTGGTCCTCTTATCTACACATATGCAGCAGTTCCCATTATTGCAATACATAATTTGAAGGAAAAATATTACCATACAAGGGAAATCATTGTGGTTTCCCAAGATGTGAAAAAATAGGCATAAATTTAGTGTACACATTTACCCAAATTATTCAGAAGGAATTATTTGCACTACATACAAGTCATTTGCGATGCCAATAGTGAAATCACCCATGTCTTTGCGAATTACCCTGGCTCAAGCCACGACTCATTTATGGCAAACTCTGCCATTTTTGATCGGAAACCCCCCTTGGATGGTGGCTGTTATGTTTAATCGAAAACACACACAAACACGCAGTGTAGCCTAACTAAAACAAACATTTGGGACATTGAAAATGCACGTCAGGTGTTTGGATAGGACAGAAGGGCACTCTACACTACTCAATTCGCAGCATTCTTTGTGGCTTCTTGTGTTTTACACAACATGTCCATGAGTCATGGATGTGTTGATGACATAAATGAAGAAATATTAAAGGACTTAAGTCCTTTACCCAAATGTGCCACGTTACTCAATTGTCCCAGCAGCAAGCAAAATAAATATCTCTCTAATGTTAGACTACATTGCAACAATATTACCATGCTTTCATAACCTAGTTTTTCAGTGAGAGTTAGTCCAAAACATCGGAAAGTATGTCTTGTGACATTTCTTTGTTTACATTTTGTAAAAAAGAAAAATCAATAGAAATCTGCCATTATAATAGCAATCCGACATGGAACAAGCGCGCCTGCACTTAAAAGGGAATGTGAGACACTCTGATTGGTTTATTGCACGCCCAAACCACATTTATGACTAATGTAGCTACTTCAGACCTACCCATTTTAGATTTGCGTCGGGAACAAGAGTCCTTTATCCCGCTGGTAAAATAAAGTTTATTACAATTAAGTTTTGCATCTAAAACATCCAAATACATACAGGCAGTGATGTGCAAATGAGGATGTTTTACAGTTATAAAGTGAATAAATCAGTCTTCTTCAGTGCAGAATCCATGATCCACTTACTATGCATAATCAATTACAAATTTTTTCAATTAAATAAATATGTTTTGCCAGATTTTCCACTCATACAAGTCATCATTTTACACATGCTCAAAGCATCAGTACTAGTTCGGTTACATGCATGCATAGAATTTACTGTATATATGTTCTATGCTGTGGCAGTCAGTCAGTGTTCAGCGCATGCTCAGTATCGTCAGCTCATCGGTTGAAATCAGAGACTGTAAAATATATGGACAGCGTGACTGTGACGTCACCCATTAATTTTTGAAAAGCGTTTTTGAAGCTCATTGAGGGCGGAGACGGTCGTCGCCATCTTGGTACCGAGTCACTCAACGTCAATCTCGGATAACCAAAAATGGTCAGAGGTGGAGCTGAGGTGCCTGGTTGCTGATGCCATGCCCACCGAAGTGTGACATTAGCTTCTTAGCCTTTGCTAACTTGCTAATGTCACACTTCGGTGGGCATGTCACACATCGGTGCCATGCCCACCGAAGTGTGACATTAGCAAGTTAGCAAAGGCTAAGAAGCTAAGCTAAATGCTACCAGTATGCTACTTAGCATTGCTAGCGGTTGCTAGTTGGCGGTTGCCCATCACCGTAAAGTTGTGTAATTTTGCAAGAAATTCTTTGGAAGACGATAAAACCCTCAGGTTATATTTATGTTCATGATAAAACGTTTAATTCATGTTTAATGTTCCAATAAATAAACATAACTAAAGTCTGTCAATAATTTCATGAATATACATGTCAAAAACCTCAAATAGCTAATCAAATTTATTGTAGGGCTGGACGATATCGAGGTGTCGGTATATTAGAATTTTGTTTTGAGCAAGATGTGCAAAAAAATGCCTTTGTCGTGCGAATGTGTTTCTGCGCATGTATACTTAAAAAACAACAGCCATCCGTCGCGCTCTCTCTTCCCTTGTAGAGCTCCCTTCCCCACAGCAGTCCTTAGTCTAGGTTAAACGCATGTAAAAGTCAAACATCTCCAATCAGTCTTCAACAGCCTTGCCCGTCTATATTAGGCATCTTAAAGAGGCAGTCAATCTCATAATGGTTAACAGTGAAGAAGCATAAAGATAATATACTTTAGATTAACTATTCTTTTTTTAATAGATCAAATGCTTAACGTTTGACTTTCATGTGCATGCATAAATGCATTAAAACGATTGCGGCCAGAGGTACTGTAGTCAGTAGCCTACTCACACAACTAAACTTTTCCAGCACACGATCACGCATTGGAAGAGAAGTGTACTGTAAACAAGAATTCAAACAGCTGTTGCCTCCAGCAGACACCTTCAGCAAACTGCTGCAGTAACATCCTTTTTTCCCTGATTGCTTTTAAATAAACTCAGAGCAGCAAAATTTGAGCAAATCTTAAATGTGAAGACGTAAATGTAGGCACAAATGGTATGGTAGCATAATGTAGGCTACATGTTCAAATATTTTAATCACAAATCCGATATGATTGAGCATGATTCTTTTCCGGAATAAATGAATAGAGATCAACATAGGTAAACATTCCAAAACAATGTCCAAAACAGGGTTGACTTTCCAGGGTGTGATAAATGAAAGGAAAGTCCAGAATCCCATGCTGGTGAGGACAGGTACTGTTCTGGGTGGGTGCAAAAAACCACACGATTAATGATCTTTGCCTAAAACAACAAGGCAACCAAAATCTCAGGCAAGCAAAACACTGAAAGCGTACAATATGGAGATGATGGCAGTGCGTCTTTCACTGATAGGCATCGTGAGATTAAACGTCGATGTTTGTTATACATTTTTTGTCATAGCTTGGCTGGTCTCTACCTTTGTTATGCCTATTTCTATTAAACATCCCACATTTAAAGTGTAGTAAAGACGCAAAATAATGAAAATGGTTGTTGAATCATGAAACCACGAGCAGCCGAGACCTAGAAACCGATTCTGTCAAACATCTAATTATCCGCTGTCCTAACTGTGGAACCTTACGGAATTTTCCAACCCCATGCAAATCCATTTTGTAGCTACAAAAATATTATAACCCTAAATGCTTCCAAGTCTTTATAAAATGTACATAACAAAGCACAATAATTTAAACTAACAACTAAAGTACTTAAAAATAATTGAAAACCACCTGTAGTTGGAAGACCACAGGCCACAGAAGAAGTGCGACTGCCGCTTCTCAGGTTGTGTGGAGGACTGAATCTGTGATCATCCGACTGCACTGCACGTAGTAAATGCCTCCACACCAGGGTGGATCTTAATTGGGGACGTCGGGCTCACGTTCGGGACCGGAGCGGATGGAACGGTGTGTAGCGCATCAAACCCATTGTGTGATACCGTTCGGTTTCCCCCAGTCCGGACGGAAAAGCGAGCCCGGCTTCCCCAATTAAGATTCACTGACTGCGGTTGCTCCACACAACCTGAGAAAGCGGCTGTCGCACCCCGGCTCGCCCACTCTAAATAACCATACCCTTACCTAACCAAGGAACCTCGTTAATGGAAATTTGCTAATTTAATTTAACTCTGTGTTAAATTCTAACATTAAAGGAGTGTTCCACAGTAAATCAGTTTCATAGTATACCATTTACAAACGTTACCATAGATGATTTATGTCATATACACGTCTGTTCTTTTTCAATATATCAGAGAAAAGCCGATAGTATATTTCAGTTCCTTTCGCATCCACTGGGGGGCTTCTGTATCGGTCTAAACTTGAGCTACCACAACTCCCAGAATTCCAAGCGAATTTAGTGCCTGTCCCCGTTTTGAACACACCGACACAGAACATGGGCAATTCAACAGCACACCTCTGTAGAGCTTGACGCTAGAAAGTTATACATATTTGTTGTTGAAATTGTAGTCTAATTTCTATTCATCATGCCCGTTTGGTGTTCTGTACCTGGTTGCAGAAATTACAAGCAAGCCCAAAAAGAAGGAGTAATCTTTCACACTTTACAAAAGGCTATAAAAAGTTAGGGTCTGCAGTCTACATTTTAGGTCGGAAGATTATGAAAGGGAACTACGTGCTAAATTAACCAGCACTACAGCCCGAAAGCGGCTGAAAAGCGATGCGATCCCATCCACATTTCTGTATCTAGAAAGAGTAGCCTATATATAGAGGTTATAGTAATTTACACACTTAGCTAGCTACTAAATACAGCTGGCACACTACACATACAGTACAATAACATTACCACACAGACATGATGTGTGCACCATTATCAAGGTACAGAAAATAGGTTTAATAAACTGATCTGTTAATTGTCGTCTTGCTACATCTCTTTCCATGTGTGCTGGAAAACTTCAGTGATTCAGTGAGGCATATGCGGTCGTCAGTAATTTTTGGTTCAAGCCTTACAAGTAAAGCTTGTCCACGATCCCCTTCATCGTAGCAAGTGCTTTTTTCTTCAGTAGACATGGATGGACATATTCCCACAGAAGCACTTAGGCAATTAGAATTTAACCGCGTTTCAACTGCATTATCTGTAGAACATGCTGCCTTGTTAAAGCTGAATATCAAACTCCATTTTTTGTAAACGTTCTTCGGTGTACTCGGGCGCAAACATGTATGGTTGGATGTCACTCAGAATGTAAAAGCATGTTGTAAAATTCCTCCTCTGCAAATCCTAGGTTAGTAGCAATTGTGTTACCAGCGACTTTGTTGACGAACTGTTTCACAGAATTCAGAGAACATGCCGGGTGGGCGGGGCTTAGAACAAGGAAGCCAGCATTGTAGTTCTCTACATACTGAAAAAAATCATACCACCTCGTCTGTTTAGCATTAAAACGGCTGATCGAAACAGCACAGAAAGACAAGCTATACCTTAAAAAATCAAGGACATCCAAGGCTTTAAGGATTAGGTTTGAAAGCCAGATCAGTATAACAGGAATGCTTATTTTCGCGACAGAATACATGCCTACATTCATTTTTTCTATCTCCACAGTCGATTCATACCATAGGGTGACGTCAGGGTATGAAGTTTCCCTGCCAAATTTCAAATCTTGCTCTTACACTAGCCAGGCATGGGTGAAACATATCTCACTGTTCTACAAATGTATGGGGGAAGTTACTAGCACCTCCAGATAGCTGTAGGGTGAAGTATCCCTTCAATTTAGCATCGTTAACACAGTTTAGCGTCGTTGGATGGCTAACCCAGAGCTAATTCATTAGCTGGCTAGTACTGTAGTTAGCTAGTTAACACAGACATCGGCACCTGCTAACATATTACAATTTCACTTACCTAAACAACTGGAGCACAAACTTATTGGATGGTCACAGCAAGACATATTATTAGATAATTTACAACAATAATATTGTAAAAGCACAAACTCCACAGATAAGCAACATATACAGTAAGTCAAGTTCAGTGACTGAAATTAGCTAAAGCGGTAGCACACAGGACAAACTGCTAGCAGTCTTACAGCGCCAACACGTCTGTCACTCATTAGGCCACGCCCCCAAATTATAAAACTTTTATCATTGAAACGGATGAGTTATAAAAAAATCACCCCCCCCCACAGTTGACAGATAGAGGGAAATAAGCAATATACACCAAAACCATTTTTTGAACCAGGCAATAAACGTGTTTATTTCTTCTGTAAAGTTGGGCATTTTGCCATAGAGGTCTATTGAAATTGCTCCTTTCTGCAGCCAGCCTCAAGTGGCCATTCGATGAATTGCATTTTTTTGTACTTCCTTGTTGGCTTCATTTGTCAGCCTCAGAGTTTGCCTCTTGGTTGAAATTAACAGTTCTCATTCAGTGTACTGGCAACCGATTCTTGACTTGAGAATGAGAACTGACAGTTCTTGTTCTCAAGTCGGTTGCAATGTTTTTTTAGATCACCAGTATACTGAATGAGAACTGGTGTTTCGAAAACCCTTGCAACCAATTCTTGACTCGAGAACGAGAATTGTTGACAGGATGGCTGTGTACATAACAGTAGGTTAAGTCAGTGTACTGTTGGAGTAACTGAAATACTCCGGGATGTTGGCTCAGTCAGAGGGAGAGTCAGGCACGTCAAAAAAGCGAGAAACTTTAGAAATTTGTGGATTAGTGCTTTATGGAGATTAGGTGTGGAACGGTACATGTATCCGTATTGAACTGAAACGCTACAAAGGTCATGGTTCGGCTCATGAATTTACACGGAGAATACACAGTATGAAAATAAATTAAACTCCCGTGCAAATTAATTAATGTAATGTGGAAATACCGTTAGATACGCAGGTTGTTTATGGACACCTAATCTGTAGCCAAGCTCCACCTATGTATACAGTTTTTTGGCAGGTTGACGGTCCGGTAAGTGAGTCAGAGATGGCAGCACTAAGGACGAGCATAGTGTATGGCAGTTGTGGCGACCCACAAGAGTTAGAGGACCTCTGAGATCGCAAGTTTTGGAAAACTTTGGTTTCCCAGTCAGTTACAGTCAGATTGTATATCGGTTACAGAAGAACAGGCTATAGAGTGGTGGATAACTAAGACGAGGACTGTGTGTTAGCGTTGTTCAGCAGTTGTTGGGTATGTGAGTGGAAATACATCTAACATGTTAACGGATATCCGACGCGATCACCCAGATGTGCTAGCTCAGGGGAGAGACTGTATGATACTAGATGGTACAGCTTGAGACATGCACAATAAAAAAATATATATTTTACCATGAATCCCTAGTATTCCAGGGAGGCAGATCGATGGACAGGGCAGAAGGAGGGCATGGATATCAACGACCTGGGTACACCACATAAAATACAATGTACAGTAAACGAGCAAAGCAATTTAAATGTTCTCCAAGTAAACGTCTGAAATGCCCTAATGGGACCAGTTCCTCTAATTTAAAATCACATTGTAATTATTCCAATTCCATAAGTTAGGGGCAAAGGATCTAAAAGCAGTTCTACCCAATTCAGTGGAGATCTTAGAGATCTCCAGTGATAGCCATCCCTGAGCTCGGGTCTGATAGCCAGTCCATCTGAGAGTTAAAGTAAATTAATAAAAGGTGGTAGTTTGTGCAAAAGGGCTTTATAAACAAAAAGTGTAAAATACATTTTACATTCTGATAAATAATGCAATGATATGTACCAAACCTGTCTCCTGTAATAAAATGACAAAGCAACCCACAACACACATTTACAAAAAATTTAACACGTGCGACACAGTAGGAACACATTAACAACATTAACAAGAATAAAAAGATAAATTAGCAATTGATGTGCACTGACAAGTCGACACGAGCACACTCCTTATTTGTTGGATGTTTCTTTGTCTCAAAACAAAACCAGTTGTTATTGCAATGTGTCTTAGTCATATATTTTCTGCAGTACTTTTTAAAAAAATCGCTAATGATATAATATTCAATTATTGCCCAGCCCTATGTCTCAAGCACACCTGATGCCAACTAGTCAATGGCTTCATTAGTTGAACCAGGTGTGCTTGAGCTGGAACACATGAAATACCTGAACTGTGTAATTCATAATGACAAGATTCTGAGTAGGGTTCAAACCGCCACTATCTAATTATCAACCATCTTGCACTACCAACTGAGCTACCGATCAAATACATCTGGCGCAAGGGATTAGAAATAATGTGTCCGATGAAGGGCAGTATTTGATTTCGAACCAATCGTTCATTGAAACGAAGCTGTAACACCATGACGAGGATATCCACGTGATCAAATGAAGCTTCGGACGTCATTGACCACGTGATAATGAAACCGCAGCTTTGTACAGAGACACCGTATTGATACTACATTGTGTAATTTACAGTGGAGATTTCATTCTGCTGTTATGCATAGACTTTGGCCGTGAAGCACCAACTTTCGAACTGAAGCTCTTGACTGTCAAAATGTATCAAATGATTTGGTGACGTCCTAAGGGCCAACCTGTCATCCCACATTTTTGATTCATGATGTTTATTTAGTCAAACTACGCACCTGGGGGGTATTGCACAAAACCAAGATAAGGGATTAAGCCGGGATATTCAAGTTATCCTGGATAAATGTAGTCTTCACTTGGTTGCACAAAAGCTGCTAGAAGTAAACCCAGCCAAGTAACCATGGCGATTTATTCTTTGCAGGCTAACAGCCAGGCTAAGATAAATCGCGGAGCCTTATGTGTTAAATCAGTTGTTGCTCTGATCCGAAATAAACGTGTTAAACAGTCATACTACTGTATTCTGAATGTGTTCTGCTGAATTTTTATTAACATGCATTTCTTGTCACTATTGCTGTCACGAGTTTGATTGAAATCAATGCAGTTGTTTAGATGTTTTGAAATGTTACATGAAGTTGCAACGTGACAGT
>JACXGM010031223.1:0-12898 GCA_016801145.1 Umbra pygmaea
ATAATAACACTATATAATCTTAACAAGGAATGTATCAATAAATAATTGTTTTCCTTTGTGTCAAAATACCTTTCATAATGCCAATAGGTTACTACATTTCCATTAGAATTGCCCTGTGTTAAAAATTTTGTTGAATACATTTTTAACCGTCCTTGTGAGAAGCAAACCCTTAAATCTAGTTTTGCACTTTGACAAGTTGGAATAATACTTAATACATTTCAGAACAAAATACACATGGTGCCATGTCCTCTGACCAATACAATAGTGTTCTCATGAGACTGAAATGATCAGAGCATTTTATGCTGTATAATTGGAAAACCAAACTCAAAGTTGAAAGCACTAATACTTATATACTTAGTGAGCCTGTAATAGTTTAGTATTTAGAAAACTAAGGGTACTCCCACTATGAAAGCTAAGGGGGAGGAGCATGGCTATCATAAAATGGAATTTGAGCAAGAGCTCAGATATTCTCTCAGAACAAAGAGAAAACCATCATGGGCTTTCTGCTGCCAATCATTTTGGCTCTGCTAGCTTTGATCCTTGGAGGGCTGTACCTCTTAGGTAGTTTCAGGCAACGTCGACCCGGGGAACCCCCACTTGACCGAGGCCCTATCCCCTGGCTCGGTCATGTCCTAGAGTTCCGCAGGGATACAGCAAAGTTTCTGCAGAGGATGAACCAGAAGTATGGGGATATTTTCACTGTGCAGCTGGGAGGATACTACTTCACATTCCTCATGGACCCTCTGTCATTTGGGATGGTTGTGAAGGAATCTCGTACCAAGTTGGACTTTAGTAAGTTTGCCAAGCAGCTCGTGCTGAAAGTTTTTGGTTACCACAACAAGGACGATGACCAAAAGTTACAACAAATGTCCACCAACAAGCACCTGATGGGTGATGGCTTAGTGGCCATGACAGAAGCTATGATGAGCAACTTACAGAATCTGATGCTACACAGCATAGGAACAAATGAGAAAAAAACCACGACCTGGAATGAGGACGGTCTGTTTAACTATAGCTACAACATTGTCTTCAGGGCAGGTTACCTGTCTCTGTTTGGTAATGAGACACCTACATCTACATGGAGCCCCGAAAAAGCCAAAGATGTTGACAGACAGGAGTCTCAAGAGCTTTTCCATGAGTTCCGTAAGTATGATAAGCTCTTCCCAAATCTGGCATACGGGGTCCTGTCTCCATGGGAGAGAAGAGAGGCGGAAAGACTTAAGAAGTTGTTTTGGAACAAGCTGTCAGTGCAGAAGGTGAAGAACAGGGTTAATATCAGTGGCTGGGTGCATGAGCAGCAGCTGGTGAGGGAGGAGAAAGGCATGAAAGGCTACATGCAGGACAGATTCATGTTACTTCTCCTCTGGGCCTCACAGGGCAACACAGGCCCTTCTGCTTTCTGGCTTCTTTTCTATCTCATGAAGCACCCGGATGCTATGAGGGCTGTGCAGCAAGAGGTGGAGGAAGTGCTGAAGGAGACAGGCCAGGAGGTGAAGCATGGCAGCCCCCTGGTTGACCTGACCAGAGACATGCTCCTAAAGACACCCATCCTGGACAGTGCAGTGGAGGAGACCCTTCGCCTAACTGCTGCCCCCGTCCTCACCAGGGCTGTACTCCAGGACATGTCACTGAAGCTGGCTGATGGAAAAGAGTACCATTTTAGAGAGGGAGACAGAGTAGCCATGTTTCCTTACACTGCTGTTCAGATGGACCCAGAGGTTCACCCCGACCCACACACCTTCAAGTATGACCGCTTCCTAACAGCAGATGGAAGTAAAAAAACAGATTTTTACAAGGGTGGAAAAAAAGTTAAGTACTACACCATGCCATGGGGTGCTGGGAACACCATGTGCCCTGGGCGCTTCTTTGCCACTAACGAGCTAAAGCAGTTTGTCTTCCTCATGCTCACTTATTTTGACATTGAGCTCAAAAACCCAGATGAGAAAATTCCTGATATTGATGTTAATCGCTGGGGTTTTGGGTCCATGCATCCAATCAGAGACATTCAGTTTAGATACAGACTTAAATTTTAAAACTGAAAATTCATATAATAAAATATTTTCAAAAACAAAAAAACAAACTGCATGTACTGTAGGGTGTGGATTGACATTGAAAAATATTGCTGAGTTTTTGGAATTCACTTTTTTTTGTCTGGTTCACTGTGACTGAAGGACAGACTACAACAGTGGAAACATTTTCTATAGTAACTATGTGGCATTGTAATGTTAAGGACTTGCTCTTTGTTTTGCTTTAGTCAATTGTATTTAAGTACCTGTATAAAGCCTTATTAATAGAGCCTTGTGGTTAGTAAAGTTAGTGTATCAATATTCCTCTATTTTAGGGTAAGATGGGGTAACTAGCCCTCCCTAAGAACAAAGTTTAATTGCTGAGACAAAAGAGCAAAGTTTGAAGAAAAGAAAATGTATGTGGCCATGCTGAGGTGAATTAATTATGAAGGGAAATGAAGAGCCCAAAATCACATGAAATACGTTCTGAGGGAACTATTTTGTAAAACCGAAATATGTGAAATATGAACGTATGAGAGGGTCAATTACATTCATAGGGAACTAAATTTAACACTTGAATATCGTTAAATATGAACATAGATTTTGCTAGGGTGGAGGTCGGGGATGGTGGACGGGCGTATAAATACGCAACTTGCATGCCAGTGTTCGCGAGTTCAAATCCAGACAGACACTTTGTGTATGTTTTGTTCTACATTGCTTGCGTAGTCAAGACAGGCGATTGTCAGTTCTTTTTGTAATGTTAACCCTAACCTTAATCCCAACCTTCACCTCAGTAACATCATATCTAACCTTAACCATTAGTAACATCATACCTAACCTTAACCTTTAGTAACCTCGTGCCTAACGGTTAGTATTCTCATATGTAACCTTAACTGTGAATGTTGCAATATAATTTAGAACGCTATGGAATGTGTGGAATGTTCTCGCATGAATCCGCTAAACTAAATGTGCAGGGGCAAAGTAATAGAAGTATGAATATAGCCTAATAGCAAAACATGCAGTTGAAACAAAAACTCCCTAAATATGTTGGCATATAACATAATTCAGGTTTTCAAAATAGTTTCCTGAGAACGTAATTTGGGAGAAATTCTAAGATGTACGATTGGAAATAAATGGCTAGAGTTTAGATTTGTTGATTGACCCCCAACGCTTGCCCATTTTTCCTGCTTTTGTCCTCTAATTTGATTAGATAATTTGAGTTAGAAGCAGGAAAAATGGGCAAGCGTAAGGATTTGAGCGACTTTGACAAGAGACATTGTGATGGCTCGATGACTGGGTCAGAGCATCAGTTTCCCCCAGCACACTCATCCAACATATTACTAATATGCTGAAAAAGTATTTTAAAACATCTCTAGATGAGTGGATTATTTATCCTAAGGCTTTCCCTAATTGTATAATAAAAATAAATATATAGATCTAACTTCATTGAAATGTATCTACAAAATTTTCAAAATATGAAAACATTAGATCAATTTATCTCAAAATAATTTTGTGGGCATATCTTAATGTGTGATTACACAAAGAACAATTTTAGTTCACTGCCAGTCAGAGAAAGTGTTGGGGGATACATTTGTGGGCATTATGTGAAATAAAGGGCTTATTACCCCATCTTACCCTATATGTTACAGTGCATATTCATACTATGTAACCACCATTTACCAAAGGAGACACATTTTATACATACACTGTAAAACATTTATTGTAAAATGCACAATAACTTACTGGCAGCATTTGGCCAGTGATCCTGTAATTGATTTTACAGTTAATTTACTGAAATTAAATTATAGCATTACTGACTAATTGCTGCCAGTAACTTACTGTAATTAATTTCAGTAGATAATGTAATTAATTTTACAGAACAATAAATCTAACTGTAAATTAATTTACAGTACCAAGACAGTTACTGCATAATATCAAGTCCCTAACTGTAATTAATTTGATGGTACTAACTCTTATTTATATATTTTCCAGCATGCCTCTTAAGTAATGTGAGAGATACCCAACCATGAGTGTGTTTGTTAGTGACAGAGATATAGTTGCTAAGACTAACATTACTGATGCTTTTGACTTGTTAAATGAATTCATAGTAAGGATACAGTGGACAGAATATCATACATCTCATATATAACAACAACCACACTAAATCACAATATGCAGGTTTTGGATGTGTTAAAAAATAGTAATAGGAGAATATCCAATAAATGTATTTTTTGCATTCAGAATGACTGCAATAGTGAAATGCTGCCTGACCAAGACTAAATAAAAATCTATTGGAACAACCATCTCAGTAACGGCTGAACTATATCCTCACAGATTTTTACGCTTTCAGATTGAAGTGGGTTGGAAAAATAAAGATTAATAAATACATTTTATAATATCACATAAAGTAGTCAATTTTGTATCTATTTTTGTTATTGTTTTGGAAAACTACATATTGTACCTTTAATGCTTGCAAGAGAACACATCAACCAAAAAGAAGAGAGAGAGAGAGAGAGCTATATGCCTTTTTCAGAAGTATTTGTACTGTGCCACTGCCCTTTACAACTAACTGGTCAAACAGACTTGTAGCAAAACTCAGAGCATGGAACAAGGCATTCATTATTGGTCAGAGACGTATGCAGAGATAACACTACAGTTTCAAGGTTGCTCCATGGGTGGTGTAAGAAAGACTCTTTACAGTCAACGTGTGTGACTTATAAACAGCTTTACACTCTCATTAAAAAGCCTTGCACAATCTATGACAAAACAAATGGTCAGAATACATTCATTATTTACATTTGTGATAATTTTCCACCACAGTGTTTGAATTAATTAACACAGAATTATCAAAATGCATTAGAATGCGCCATTTGCTTAGGACTGAGCAATTTTGAATGTGCGTGTGAACGCCCATCTGAATGTAGTGGATGAACATGCTGTAACTAAGAGTACTGATTGATTTGCAAAGGAATGTGGTGGGATGTATGCCTGAAAGGTAATACTTTTTATACTGTTTTAATTTGTCTGGTTTTGAAATAATTGTTTTGCTGTGAAAGGGTTAATCATTGGTCTATTTGTATAGTGGGATTCGTGGGAATAAACTGTGGAAATATTGGTGAAATTTGTTTATTTTGTATTTTATGTTATTAGCGAAAAATTCGAGTAGGGCTAATGCAGTGGAAATTACAAAGTTTAACTAAAAGTTGCCTCATACTGAAGGTGGCCGCCAACTATTAGGCTAACTTAAAATGAACAGCCTCACTTTCTAAGTCATCATATCGTTTACAATTCTGTAAATATCAGTTATTACATAATCAGATTTGTTATTGTGTCTTTATTCCTTTGTCTTTTATAACATGCATTAGTCAACTACACATTACACCTTTGACTAATTGAATCAGGTGTGCCATTTCAGGGTTAAAACCAAAACATGGCCTGTCTGGGGGTCCCCGAGGAGAGGTTTGGGAACCACTGGTCTAGATGACCCCAGGCTTCCTGAAATAAAAAGTGTTTAATAGATAATATTCATTTAAAAAACACACATAATTATATTTACAATGTGTATGTGTGTACAAATTTTTGACTAAGACTGTCAGTCATGTGCTAGTTCTGACGAAATGCGAATTAGTCAACGGAAAACAATTAGAAAGTTAAACTCTTATTTTAAAAGGATGTATTACATGTTGGCTTGGAAATTGGCCAATCACAGGCAATCTACATTACAGTTTTTTCAATTGCTAAAACACAATTTTGGAAACAGGGCCCAGTTTTTCAAACCCCTTCACATAATTAGCACAAGATCATTCGCAAAATGGAACACTTTTGTCAAAACTATACAATGTCTTATAAAAAACGTATTTTGTTGTCATAACATATTGTAAATACAACCATAATATGGTCTGATTCTGACTAACTTAAACACTCCTGTGCTCTTTTAAAACACTTTGAGCATTTACACAGAGAAAATTTTAAAATAAATTCACCAACACCTCATGACACCAATTGTGCAGACTAATACAAATACTGTATGTATTTCTTTTCATGTACTTAAGTCAGTCAATACTGAACATTTCAACATTACATTCATAACAAAACATTTTCCAGTTTTCATACAGTATTACTGAACATACCATTGTACTGTAAGCTTACAGTAATACTGTAACATAAATTACATATCCAGTTCAGCACCGAAAAAATATAACAAATAAAACTAAACATCTCACTCCGCCTAGCTGGATCTGGCCACAGGGCCTTGTCAACATCACAGGCTATATTTTCATTTGCAAGGCATTGTGGGAAAAATCTTTTGGAGTGATGAATCTACCCTTGTATGGATGCTGCTTCAATTTGATCACATGCTTCCTCCATATCTTGAATGAGGGCCATCGGGACACAGGGCCGGAGATCACAAACCTCCCACCACCATGCTGAGAAGAACTCCTTCATGGGGTTTAGGAAGGGGGGGTATGGTGGAAGGTATTGAACTGTAAATTGTGGGTGTTGATGAAACCAGTGTTGGACCAGAGCAGAACGATTGAAAGCTACATTGTCCCAGATGACAATGTATTGCATCTGGTCCCTTTCGTTTTCTGCTGTGATAATATTGTGTAATTTGTCTAAAAAAGTAAGAATGAGGTAAGTGTTGTAAGGACCCTCAGTTGGCATGGTGGTGGAGGACCCAATTCTTTATAATTGCAGCACAAAGGGTAATGTTATCCCCACGTTGCCATGGTACATTGACAATAGCCCTGTGGCCAATGATGTTTCTTTCCCTTCTTTTCACTGTTGTCGGGTTAAATCCAGCCTCATCAATGTACAGTATATAAACTCATGCAGGACTTCCTCCGCATCCATTAGCAAAGCTCTCTGAAACAAAAGATCACATAGTGTAGATCAATATACTATAGGTCTGCTATACAGTAAAATTATGTGTCCAGTAAAAAGGTTGTGTGCAGTACACTATTACAGTCAGTGAACAAAACGTACCACCACATATTCAAATGTCACTTTATACAGTTGTTTCATCGGGACTTGTTTTTTTTTTAAGGATTAGGGCTGTTGTTGACAAAAACACCTGTTGGACTTTACTGAAAATTTGCTGATTGAATTTCTGATTGCATTATTGGCCAAAAACGAGGTTTAGGATCTCTCTCTCCCTCTTGCTCCTGTGTGAATGGGGCCCCTCCCTCCTTGGTGTTCTCGACGTTCAATCCTATGCCGGCCAAACAAAATACATGTAGCTTACTATAAAATGATATAGGAATAGATACAAAAACTGTTGATATAGTACATGCAGTACTCTCAGTCCAGCCTCCCTCAGTGTTAGTGCGTGGTTTATTACATGGTTCACAATTGTAGCACAGATTTTGTTACACAGATTTGGTTGTCTTCTTTGTGCATGTCCTACCACTCCTCCAGGTCTTCCTCTCCCTCTTCTTCTCCCTCTTCCTCCTTCTCTACCTTGGCCTCTTCCTTCACCTTGTTTTCCACTCTCCCTCTTCATCTAAAACCATCAGTTTTTGTTGAAGACAGGTAAACCTACCTGTTGCCTTTTGATAGTGCTTAAACCTGATTGGTGTGTCTACAATTATTCAAGCAACTCTGCAGTAATTATTTTGAAATATAAAAACCTGCAGAAAATGAAATAATAATCTTTCCAAGCTAATTGCAATTTCAGCTCAAAGCCAACCCAGGTGTCCTGCTTTAGTCTCATCATGTTTTAGTAAAAGGGGATAGCTTGGAACTGATTTTGTTTGAAAAAATGGATCACAGAGGACAGGTTGGTGGGGAAAGAGGATTGGTACAAGGGAGTGTGCATGGAGGA
Source organism: Umbra pygmaea (assembly GCA_016801145.1). Classification (NCBI taxonomy): domain Eukaryota; kingdom Metazoa; phylum Chordata; class Actinopteri; order Esociformes; family Umbridae; genus Umbra; species Umbra pygmaea. The sequence goes on from JACXGM010031223.1 coordinate 7,831, forward strand.
CAAAAGAGAGGAAGACCAAGGGCTGTGATATAAGGGCCACAACAATTGACCATGTTGTGAAGCATGGTCTCACTTTGAGAGAGGCCGGTCTAATGGTGCAGCCAAATCTGCACTGCTCAACAGTTGTGACTATAGTACAAATTTTTCGATACATATTAGAGTACAATACAATATGTCTAACATTTGAAACCTATTACAATATAGTAAGTGTTGTGTTTCAGGATCTAAAGATTGCCTCAGAGAGGAGGGAGAGGCAGAATCTTTTCAGGTGTGCAGGAAATTGCTATTGTTGGCATGGTAATTGCCAACAATGCAATAAAACTGTGGGAAATTCAGGATAGAGGGCTCAAATTCCTTTTTTTGTCTACCATCTGGCCAGCCTTTGAAAAAATTATCTCGCAGGGCACAGTTTGCAGGGATGGCTAAATGAACCATTGCATGTTAATATAGGTGAGGGAAGACTCCTGCATTTTTGGCCCAGTACACCAATCAACCATAGCATTGGCACTAGCACTCTGTATTACCCTGGTGACACTGACTCTGTTGTTCAGGAGTAACCACATGTTGTCATCATCACCAACGCTCCCCTGGTCTCCCTGGCAATAAAACAAATATCAATTTGTAAATGTATAAGGGCCTGCCTCGATCCGCAGCTTTGGCCCACAGGGTCTTTTGGTCGACGCTAATATGAGCCTCATCGCCCTAGAGGACCAGTGGATGCCCATCGCTCACGAGATGAGGGGCGGCTGCACGGTAATGATGTCGGAGTGACTGTCGCATTTGTTGGCGAGGATGGGCTGAAGGCCAGCTGCTCAGCAGGGATTGATAAAGCACAGTAAATGCATGTTTGGTCATATAAGTATCGCGGCTTGCGAGTTAGACCTACTGCTATCGATAGATCAAGACGTCTGGTTGTGGACACAATGCTGGACGAATGTGAAATCCTGTGCCTGCAAGAAACCTGGCTGGCGAAACAAGATCTCAATAAATTGAACACTATCCACATGAACATCCATGGGGCTAGTGAGTCCACAACCAACCTCAGTACGAGACTGGTTTGAAGTAGGATAGCTGGTGGTAGCTATACTGTGGAACATCGAATATGACTTGATGGTGAAGGTGGTGCGTCTGAATGTCGACTGGGCCACAGGGCTAGATGATAATTGTAATAGTAATGACAAGAAACATGAATACTGTTTTAAATGTGTATACACTGTATGAATCATATGAGCATGAGTATTAATTTCTGTACAAGTTAGTTTTTATCCAGTCATTCATAGAGGATAACAGCTCATCTTGTGTCATGGGTGATTTTAATGCTGACATGTCAGATAGCAAATCTTTATTTGCTGCACATTTGCAGCAGTTTTGTAATGAGTCTAAATGAAGGACTTGTAATGAGTCCTTGTTACCTGCCAGAAGTCTTACCTACGTTAGTGAAGCGTGGCACACAACATCTTGGTTAGAACATATTGTGACCACATGATGCTCATGCCTCATTGGTAAATGAGGAGATCTGTTATGAACTCACCACCTCTGATCACATACCTATTGCTACATTGGTACATGTTGAGAATGTCCCCCTGCTGTCCAGAAGAAGTAATGCTGCTTCCTCAAGTAAACTAGAATTGTCTAAACTGAGCAAATAAAGAGATGGTGGCTGGATACTCACTGTGAAAGGAAAGTCTTTTTACAGTTTTTCCCGATTGCTAAAACACTAAAAGTGAATGCCCAGACCAAAGCGTTGAAACTGTACCGTTTGCATGCATGTCGTACACACAGGCACCATGAATAAACACATTGTGGCATGGCGCCGTAAACAATTCTGCAACACACGGTGCAAAACACTACACACAGTGTTGCATGTTACACACGTTGGCCAATGATGAAACACTGTGCAGTCAGCACGTCCATTCAATAATCAAAACACACACGACATTAGCAAAACCCCCGCCCGCACACACAGTAAAACATTCTAACGGTAATTGAACACCAATCAGTCACATATGTAGCACTATACAAATAACTCAAGTATGAGCACCTGTCTTGAGACAATTGTGAATTTGGAGGCTGAAGGACCAAGTGGAAGGAGAAGACAAAGAAGAGACGAGAAGAGGGAGAGGAGAACAAGGAAGAGACAGGATAGAGGGAGAGGAGAACGAGGAAGAGACGGGGGAAGAGGGAGAGGAGAACGAGGAAGAGACAGGGGAAGAGGGATAGGAGAACGAGGAAGAGACGGGGGAAGAGGGAGAAGAGAACGAGGAAGAGACGGGGGCAGAGGGAGAAGAGAACTAGGAAGAGATGGGGGAAGCAGGAGAGGGGAAAGAGGAAGAGACTGGGAAAAACCAGACATCAGTGCCGAAATATCATCGGCCAAAGGGCCATCGAGAACGTCCCCGGGCAGTGCGGGGGCAACATCACCATGTGTGCCGCCATTAGTGGGCAGGGGGTCCTCCATCACCATGCCACCCTGGATCCCTTCAACACTGCACACATACTGACATTTCTGGATGCACTACTGTACATGCCGCGGTCCACAGGACAGACCAGGGCAGCCCATGTCGTTGTCATCTGGGATAATGTCAGTTTCCACCAGGCTGCTCTGGTCCGGGATTGGTTTGCCAACCACAACCATTTCATGGTGCTGAACCTGCCCCCTTATTTCCCATTCCTCTACCCAATCAAGGAAATCTTTTCGGAGTAGCGGTGGAAGGTTGAAGACTGCCTGAGGCTTGGTTGCGGGAGTAAAAATGGTTTGCAAACTACAAACGATAGCAGTGTCTTAAAGCAGTGTCTTACAGTTGAACAGTGTGTTGTTTCTACTTTGACTGTTTATTGTGCATGTGCATGTGTGTTTCCTTTCGATCTGAAGAGGGCCTTTTGAAGTCAGGCTGTTACGTTTTGATTGCAGAATGTCTTTTTGACATGGCAGTTAGATGTTAATCTCCAAGTGTTGTGTCAAGAATTCTTGTGTGTTGAGTTGACACGATGAGCCAAATTTTGCGTGTAAACCATTGGGAAAAAAATGTAATAATATTGCACTGCCTCATGAGACTCTAATGTGCTCAGATATGACTTGAAAGGAAGTGCAACATGCTGAAAAACTCTGTGCCATGTATGATGGTATTGTGAAATGTCTCAATGATTCTAGTGAACCTTTTTGTCATCTAAAACTTACAAACACTTTTCCGCCTGTATTCTAAAAGTCTCCCTTTGAAGGTTGGTAATTTCTGTCACGAGTGTAGGGTGTAGAGAGGGAGATTTTTTTTTTTTATTTTTGGCCAGACCCCAGTCCTTTTCCCCATACTCCTTGTCATCCTTCTCCAGGTCGGAGTCAGACTCCCACATGGAGGCAAGCCGAAATTGCTCTACAGGCTGCTCTCTCTCCACGGTGGAAAAAGAGAGGGCGAGCAACCTGTGTGCCTCCAACATGTAATCCACCAAGAGCAAGTGGAAAGCTCTCTGTTTCAGATCTCATTCCTTTGTGTGTAGGGGGGTACATCCAGGGCTCCGGTCTGGTGGTTGAAACCGGTTGTAAAGGTACCCCATGCAGGCACATCGGGGGAGTGTAGCCAAAATACCGGTGGAGCCTCTCCCGTTCCTCCACAGGAGTTTCCACCTGTAATCTAAAACTCTCCCTTTGAAGGTCGGTCATTTCTGTCAAGAGTATAGGGTGTAGAGAGGGAGACACAGGCAGGTAGATGGTTGTCGAATGGAATGCTTTAATTCAGGAATGCAGGTACAAATGAGAATATAGTTGCAGTAGACGCGGACTGTGAGAAGCAGCAGCAGCTCATCTCCCTATTTCCTTACCGTGGATAAATAAAAGCCCAAGTAGAACAGTATATTGCTGTCTCTGTGTCCTTACTTGCACCTACGACCATATACCTCTTTTACACGTTTGACATCCCCCTCCCGTCCTGGGGAACATTGCGTAACACTGACAACAAGTGTTGTAGTACTCGAGACTGGTCTACCAAGTTTTGATGGTCTCGTCTCGGACTCGACCGCATTTGTACTTGGTCTTGTCTCGGTCTTGGACATTGAGGACTCTGGACTTTTTTTCAAGACCAGTCAAGACCATAACTGTGGAAATATCACTAAATTGCCATTATATTGGGTAATTCTTTTGTTAACATCCTTGCTTCTATTGGATGTAAAACGTAATGATTCAAATCCAAGCAATAACATGACTCATTGGTAATTGCTAATTATGTATTTTTGTTACCGCTGTCACTCATCCCTGCACCCTTTCACTCGCACTCCCAAGAAAGTGAGCTGTGCTTGTCTGGGAGCGGGAGAAGATGTCTGCAAAATCTTCAGTAATTCAATACGGCTACAAAAATCATAAAGAATATATTTGTAAAACAACATCCAGAAGAAAGCATACAGCTTCCTGTAAATACTGCAGTGCTTCGATTTCAGAGACGGTGGGGACTACGTCAAACTTTTATCGTCACTTAGAAAGGAAGCACAAAGAAAGGTAAGCTATTTGTAAGAGTGATGTTAGCAAAGCTGGCAAGTAATGTAGACAAACTTCTGTGCGTGTGTAGCTAAAGTTAAGTTACATCGACCTTAGCTCATAAATGCCCTTGCTCTGTGATAGTCTCAGAGGTCCATTGAAAGCACAGAGAGCATCACGAAGAACAAGGAACACACCAGGCAAGTCCTAAATACTGTTGTGGGGAGAAGTTTAAAGCCGGATTTGGATACAGAAAGATTTCCCAAGCTTTAAACATCCCAAGGAGCACTGTGCAAGTGATAAAATTGAAATGGAAGGAGTATCACACCACTGCAAATCTACCAAGACCCGGCCATCCCTCTAAACTTTCAGCTCATACAAGGAGAAGACTGATCAGAGATGCAGCTAAGAGGCCCATGATCACTCTGGATGAACTGCAGAGATCTACAGCTGAGGTGGGCGAGTCTGTCCATAGGACAACAATCAGTCATATACTGCACAAATCTGGCCTTTATGGAAGAGTGGCAAGAAGAAAGCCATTTCTGAAAGATATCCATAAAAAGTGTTGTTTAAAGTTTGCCACAAGCCACCTGGGAGACACACCAA
>JACXGM010031224.1:0-13030 GCA_016801145.1 Umbra pygmaea
TCTATACTCAACACCTGTATACTTAACACCTCTATACTCAACACATCCATACTGAACACCTCTATAATCAACACCTTGATACTAAAAGCTGCAGTGCGGAAATTCGGTCTCCCCCTTCTGGCAGTAAGCCTAAAAACACAAACACTGTCAACATGACTTTATGACGTATACCTTCGCATTGATCGTCTTCTTTTTTAGACTGCATTCCTTCATCTGAACGCCAAGCTACTTTTTCATCTAGAGCATGATCATTTTTTCGTAGATGCTTCTTGGGTTCTTCTGCAGCAGCATACAACATACTCCTAGTTGCTGTAACGTTAACTTCTCCTTCCTTCACAACAGTTTCTCCCCTCTTCTGCTTTGGTAAACCAATCATTGCTGGGTGACGTAAAACGCATCACTACTCGTGCTCCAGCGCGGGAATGTCACACCAGACACCAAATGTTTTAACTCTGTTTACTTCCATATACAGAGCGATTGACCTGGCGGCAATTAGCATTGTCTGAACAGGCTTGGCAAGGGTTGGAATGGAATGGATGTTCGTTTATATGTAAGAGTTCTGCAGTGCAGCTTTAACACCTCTACTGAACCTCTATACTCAACACATATATAGTGAACACCTCTATACCTCTATACCCTGGTTATTCCTTACAGAAAGACGGATGAGTGCCACGCCAGTGAAACTCTTCACTCAGGTGTTCACCAGTCGTTTATAATTCAAACAATCGATGGTGTTATTGTCTGGCCTGGGGAGTATTTTTCATCATGCTGTAGAGACTGGGAGTAAACACCCCAGGCACTGTAGTGTTTACAGCCAGCTACAGCCCCCTTAGCCGGGCTTCCTCTGGTGCTTCTCCTGTTGCAAGGCTTTTGGCAGATCTAGAGGGCGGGGCTCTGTTTTTCAAACACGCCTCCTTTTCTCTTTCCAGGAGAGGGTCATTAGAACGTGGCTGCGTTCCTCTAGCCCAGTGTGGTACATGAGACGAATCACTAGTAAATCAATTTACCCACCGCTGTTATTTCACAGCACATTCTATAATCAACTTTTGTGGAAAAGAAATAGTGACCGTTTTGGAAGCTTTCATTAGCATATGTTTTCTTGTACAACATGCGATTAGCTCAGCTACCTATTGATCTACCGTGACATCACTACTCTTCGTTGATTCATTTAACTCACTGTCTCTATCCTTTCACTTCTATTTCTCTCCCTCCATCTTTCTCTCCATCACAATCCATCTCTCTCCCCTACATCTCTCTTCCTCCGTCTCTCTCCCTCCTTCATATCAGCCGTAGTGATGACACAAATACCGTTATAACCTCACACGTCAGTGCCGCCATTCTCTGTCGACTGACTGTGACAGATGTCAACTGTGATTATTCTGGTGATATTTCAGGAGAATGGTAGTGAAAACTTTATGAAGGATGGTGGCTGTTTGCATAGTGTTTGTCCATTGAGTAATTAGGTTTTAAAAGTTCTGTTATCGGGAATACTTTTTTCTTGTGATGGGTTGACAGTTATTGTGTCAAATGCTTTGTTTGTATAACTGTTTTTTTGTGCTGTGTCACCGTATCCTTCATCCCAACGGTGTGTTTTGTCAGGCGGTGCCCAGTGTAATCACATGAACATGATCGCCCCACCTCTGGCATTTCTCCAGCGGCTACGACTGGCCTGTACACCCTAATGAAAAATCATCAATTTATTGATTGGTGACCACTTAAATCAGTTATATATCCTGCCATCTATATAATGACTTAAGCTTTGATATTTTTACCTTCAATTGATATTTTTACCTATTAAACATTGGGAGTTTTGTGGACATCTGTTTTTTTCACATATGGGGTGACTAATGAACTTTCCGTAACGTAAAACAACAGAGGGTTTATTTAGCAGGAAACAAAATGTCTGTGTGGCCAGATGGGCTCATGCAGTGTGCAGCTACTGAAGGTCAGTCATTAGTCCATGTTTTGGACTTGATTAGGCATATGTTTATATCCATTAACCCTTTTGATTGAAAATAGTTATTGTAATGTACAAATGGCTTCATTGGATTTTTATGTAACAATTTCACATTCAAGTTAATCTAATAAATGGTTCTAATATATTATGCACATATACTCTCAGAAATATTAGGATATATATTTGCACAACGCTCTTAAATGTGGAGGAAGTATCGGCTTAATTGGAGAATCAGGGCTTTTTCTGTTGTACCGTTTTCAGTTGTACTGCTATAAAAAGCCATTTGTGATTTACATATTACATACCACTAGATTTTTGGTATTTTGTTCTAAATACTCTAATAATTTGAAGTCCTTGGCCGAGATTTTGTAGCTGCAGGACCAGGTTGATCTTCACGTTCAGACATCATACCAGTATAATAATATGACAAGTCGACGGTACCGTTGGCTAATCGACGTATTTACGTAATCGATTACGTTGGCGCGTCATCCCATAATAAGTGATTCATTCAGACTAGGGACACCAGGTGGATGCAATTAACTACAAGCTAATAGCAAAAATCTGAAATGATTTGGCCCTTCAGGGACAGAATTGGACAGCCCTGATGTAGAGCAACACTGTCTAGACACACGTTACACACAACATATTCCACGGCCTACCCCAAACAAACACTGAATACATGTACTGATGACCCTAACGCACAACAGGGGCCACAGGTAACTGAGGAAGGGGAGAGGAACAGTGGTGACGACGACCGTCAGAGCCTCCACACCAGCAGGGGGCGCCAAGATCGGAAGACGTGACACATTAGAGTTGGCATCCATACCCAGAAATCAAACCCATATTTTTAACTAAATAAAGTCATAAATACACATAAAAGTAATGGATTACTATACATACCGGATAGCTAATCAGGAGGTTGACATTTTATTGATTTTTATTTAACGTTGAAAAATGTTTATTATTTGAAATGATGACCTGGCCAAGATGAAAGCAAAAGGGGCAAGAAGACATGAAGTTACACATGATTTACACAAATTACACATAAATCTTGTGGAAGATTTTTCATTGTAATGATAAATTAACAGAACAATATGTCTTCCGTAAAAGCTGTAGATCTTGCGAACATCATGGAGCAGAGACAAAAGTTATACAATGTTGGGAAAAGAACTTACAAATTATGGAAGAAGTTGATTAACTGTAGAATGCAGATATCTTAAGGAGACAGAAGGCCTTGTTGACTTAAGCTAGGAGGCTTTGAAGCTCACCACATGTGGGCTGACTGTGTTTAAATGCTAATAGACAAATTGGGGGAAACTATTTTCTGTTTCCTGTGGTTTAGAAGTCTCTTGTCAACATATGATTGGTGGGTTCAAATTCAAACTGTTACAGTACTGACCAATTGTTATCAGTATCAAGTCCTGTACAATGATGTCATGATGTCTAAATATTTTGGGAGAATCCTTGTGAGGGACTTCTCTCTGGGCTAAAGATGGGAAGTCAGATTTTATAACAATAAAGTCTTTATTTTGCGCTAATTATCATATCTCCAGGTCTCTGAGTGTAATTAATTAATTACTAAATGCATCAAAAAGATACGACAATCTCACAAGGGAATAAAATAAAATAAAAAATACAAGGTGCAGATCTTCAGAGTAAACGATGAATGTATATGTACAGTTTGTGCAACAGAAGTCTGTATTAGAGAGGTAGATTAATTGGTATGTAAAGTGGCAAGGCAAAAAATAGTAAAACAACAAAAATGAACACCTGAGTAATGGATATTGTGGATATTGTGCAAATTTCAAACAATAAATAAGATACTCCACAGATGAGTGCATGCAAAGGCACCATGGGGAAATCTAAGGTACTGGGTCAAGAACGGGCAGAGGAAGTGTGCATGGGAGGGTCAGCATGTACAGTGATCAGACAGAGGCTCTGAAATGTTTTCCCCCACAGCATTTTTTCCCCAAGCGTTGCTATGACATTTCCATTGTTTGGGTGGAGTTCTACTAACCTTGTTACTGCATCTATTCCCTAACATTCTCTGTAGTATGGAACCATATCTACAGTATGTGATCACTTGTCAGAAGATGTTATAAAGGGCACCATGTTCTTAAAATGCTGTCATTTCCACTTTCATAGAGGTCATTCTGTCTTGGTTTCACAGATATGCCACATTACATAATAATATATATATAGATCTATATATTATACAGGAGCTTATTACTCTATTATCTTTTTATCTTTGTATATTGATTGCTATCTAATTTGTATATACATGTAACTCTATCTGTCAATCATATATAATCTAAAAATCCCTTTTGATTTTAGCAGTTTTGCCAAAGTACATATTCAGACAACCAGCCTAAAACCACAAAAATCAAGCAACAACAAGACAACAAGACAACAAAAAACTCCCTAGCAGGGTGGAAACCTATAGAACGAAAGCTAGAAATGAGCCTGTCTCTGAGGAGTGGCCACTGCTTTTCTGCCTGTACTTGGTGATGTGGTACCTACATGATCTTTTAAGGCCACATTACCACAGCTTGTAGGGCAAATGGCTATTAGCTACAGTTACCATAGATACTCTGCATATTGTTTAGACTGACAGGATGTGACTGCCTCTAGAGTTGAGGTCTTGGTTAGTCTACTGGAGAAGTACAGTTTGTAGTAGTATGGTCATGGACCACTACATCATTTACTAAACACATTCTGAGTAACCTTTGACTAACAGAATGTAAAAACACACTGAGATCCCCATGGACAACACTCCCTCAGGCGATGTTCAGATGTCAAGGTGTAGTACTGTATGTGCTATACTGTGTATATATACACGAACAACCATAGAAAAGAATAGGGAGCAAATCTGGGGTAAAAGTGTAAACGGTGGCTCTGTATACTGACTATGTATGCTTTCTATAACAGTCATCTACAACTGCCAGTAAACAGTCATGTTGAGTTGAATGTACAAAGCAGCGTTTTTCATAATGCCAGCTGATTTCTTTGGCGTGTGTTAATGACTCTTTTATGGCTTTTACTTTATTTATGGCTGTATTTTTTAGAGAACACCCACAAAACGGTCAATGATACAGTCTTAAAATATTCATGGCAGTCGTTCACTGTTACACAAAGAATGTGTTTAATGTTAGGGAGGCTACACACCCTGTCGGTCACCACAGAGGACGTCTGTAAGTCCTTCAAATGTCTTAACCCCCGCAAGGCTGCTGGGCCAGACGCATCTCCAGCAGGGTCCTGAGCGTGTTTAGTTTCCAATCAGCAGAGGTTTTCCCCGACATCTTTAACACTTCTATCCACCAGGCCGTCATTCCACTCTGCTTCAATAAATCCACCATCAACCCGAAAAAAGGGAAGGTGAGGGAGCTGAACGACTACTGTCCTGTAGCACTCACCTCTGTCATCATGAAGTGCTTCGAGAGTCTCGTCAAAGATCACATTGTCTTCTCCCCTCCCGATACACTGGACCCACTTCAATTCGCCCACTGCCCTGACAGATCTATAGACCATACGATTTCTCAACGCGATGCACACCGTCCTCTCTCACCTGGACAAAAGGAATACATATGAGGTTGCTGTTCATTGACTAAAGTTTGGCCTTCAACACACTTGTTCTTGCTACTCATCAAAACTCATGGCCTTAGGCCTACAACCTTCCATCTGCAAAAAGATCCCAGACTTCTTGTCTGGATGCCCCCAGGTGGTGAAGGTGCGCAACAACAACTCGTCTACAAGGATCCTCAACACTCGGCCCCCTCCTGTTCTCCCAGTAAACCCATGACTGTAGCCACCCTCAGCTCCAACTGGATCAATAAGTTTGCTGAGGACACTACAGTTGTAGGCCTGCACCAACAATGTAGAATCGCCACCAGTTCAGAAGCATTCTGTCAAGATCAATCAGACTACATAACAGCTTCTTCCCACAGTCCTTCAGGTTGTAAAATGGCATGGACTGCTGACATGGTTTTACAAGCCGTCAGCTTTTCATATACAGTATGTATATTTAGACATATACCAGTGTACACCTTGCTAGTACTGGGATAGACCCCATTGATCTTTCAGACCTGCCTTAATTCTTCATGGCATAGATTCAACAATGTGCTGGAAAACATTCCTCAGACATTTTTGTCCATATTGACATTATTGATTTTGACATGATTGAATTGAGATCTGGTGACTGTGGGGGCCATTTGAGTACAGTGAACTCATTGTCTTGTTAATGAAACCAGGTTTAGATGTGAGCTTTGTGACTTGGTGAGTGATCCTGCTGGAAGTATCCATTTAGATACATTTTTGTCTAGAGAACTGCCACTCATTGGATATTTTCTTTTCTTTTGGACCATCTTCTGTAAACCCTAGAGATGTTAATAATAATAATACCTTTTATTTATAGGCGCCTTTCAAGACACTCAAGGACACCGTACAGTATAAAACAATGCAATAAATAGAAGACATACAAAACACAATCTACACATCAGACAATTATATAATTAAAAGCTAATCTAAACAAATATGTTTTTATCAGAATTTTAAAATGAGAAATTGAATCAATTTTGCAAATGTGTAGTGGTAGAGCGTTCCATAGCTTAGGAGCCGCACAACTGAAAGCTCAACCACCAAAGGAACCCAACTTGAAATTTGGAACAGATAGTAAGTCAGCAGAAGAAGATCTCAGAGAGCGTAAAGGTCTATAGAAATGAAGAAGGTCAGAAAGATATTGTGGTGCCAAATTATGAAGAGATTTATATGTGAGGAGTAAGATTTTGTAATGGACGCGATAGCGAACAGGAAGCCAGTGCAATCGGTGAAGAATTGGAGTTATATGATCAGACGTACGTGTGTGAGTAACAGTCCTGGCTGCTGAGTTCTGGATTAACTGTAATCTATGAAGTTGTTTTTCAGGGATACCGAATAAAAGAGAATTGCAATAATCAATCCGAGATGTAACCAAAGCATTAATGAGTACTTCAGTGCAATATTGAGAGAGTGAAGGACGAAGTCTAGAAATATTACGTAAGGGAAAAGATGCAGCACTTGAAATATTATTAATATAGAGCTAAAAGAAAGCAAATATAATAAAAAAAATACCATCAAATATAACCCCAAGACTTTTCACCTAAGAGACAAATTTGACTGGACAGTTATCAATAAGCAATGTAAATGATTGAGTTTTAGATAAGGCAGACCTCGACCCAACAAAGAGGGCTTCGGTTTTACTAGTATTTAACTTTAAAAAAGTATTAGTCATCCATATACTAACATCCTGTAAACATTTAGTAAGGTTAGAAGGGGGATGTGATGCATTAGGTCTTGTGGATATATATACTTGAGTGTCGTCAGCATAAAAATGAAAATGAATACCATAGGAATGAAAAATGTGACCAATGGGTAAAATATAAATAATAAATAAAAGCGGACCCAACACTGACCCCTGTGGAATGCCGTGAGTGACTGATACAGGCATTGAATGAGTAGTCTTAATTTGTACAAACTGTTTCCGGTCACACAAATAGGATGAGAACCAAAGTAGCACATTATTAGCAACACCAATCCAGGCCAAACGATCCAGTAATACTGAATGGCTAATAGTATCAAAGGCAGCACTAATATCTAAAAGAATAAGGATGGACAGAAAACCAGAATCAGCAGCCAAGAGAAGATCATTTGTAACTTTAACAAGAGCTGTTTCTTTACTATGCTTGGATCTAAAACCCAACTGAAAAATGTTTGTGTGAGAAAATCCCAGTAGATTCAGCACTTAAATACTCATACCAGTTAGTCTGGCACCAACAACCATGCCACGTTCAAAATCACTTAAATCACCTTTCAGGCTTTGCTTAGTTTGAACTCCAGCAGATCTTAACCATGTGAGCATGTGATTGGCTGATTTCATATTTGCGTTAACAAGCAGTTGAACAGGTGTACCTACTGAAGTGGCATGTGAGTGTATAGTCACTAGTGTTAATTTATATGCACATTCCGCACATGAGAGTGGAGTAACAATGGTGATTGATAAAGTATTGGTGTATCTGTATGTTCTGAGTTATTGTATAGAGCTGATGTAAATTGTTACTACCCTAATATTGTATTATATCTGATTGTTAAAAAAAGTTTTTTACTTGATTATTTTGTGTTATTGCAACTGCATTGCAGAGCTGTGGCACAAAATTTTCACTGTACATGAAATAACATCTTCGGTGACAAATAAATGTGACGAATGAATTAAACTTCAACTTGAAACACACCCAACCAAGCCTGCGAGGCCTCACACACAGGAAGAGACGATCTCTGAAGGTGGGTGCACACTCACCAAGAGGCCTGTCACAACAGAGATGGAACACAGCTTAATGTGTATACACCACTTCCTGTTGTCATGGTGTACTTCCTGTCTCACCCACTGGAGTCAGAAACATTTCCAAAGTCAGTGTTAAAGGGACATCACTGCATTTATATTTGGTTGAATATCTTTTTGGCTTATGTCAACGTCCCATTTTGTCATTGCTCGGGAGTCTGGGCCCAGTTCACTAGCAGTACTTGGCCTGTATATGGCGTCCCTACATTAGTCATCAGTGAAGCAGCTAACGAGGTACAGCTCCATGTCAGAGGCAACATATTGTTTTCTCTCCATCCATTTAGCCTTTTTGCTGTTGTTTATTAGATCAACAACTTGATTTTTTACCACCCACTTCCTCTACCAGTTCTTCCCCGACAACATCCTCCTGTGTTATCTGCTACCATGCAGTGTATTTAAGGCCTGACACTGGTATTAGCTAGCATGCAGTGCATCTAAGGCCTGACACTGTAAGATCAACTAGCATGTAGTGCATTTAAGGCCTGAGACTGTGCTATCTGCTAGCATGTAGTGCATTTCATGGCCGGTGTTTTGATATCTGCTTGCATGCAGTGTTTTAAAGGTCTGAGGCTGCCGTATCTGCTAGCGTGCAGTGCATTTTAATAGGAGATTTTTATTTATTTAGAAAACAGCATTTTATTTATTTTTATGTTTTAAAAATTTAACACAAGCCTTAAGTCTACAAGTGCATTTTGTAGCAAATACAAGTTAATTTACAGGAGTGTAAATGCTTGGGCTCGTTTAGGACTGAGGATGCTAGCATAAAATGTGTTTTTCAACCCTCTCCTCAGGGCACACCAGACGTTCCACAGTTTAGCTGTAGCCGCTGAACTAGCTCACTGTTTTCATTAATCAAAGGCCTGATAATTTGCAGCTGAGTTGATTCAGGTGTGCTAGCTCATAAATAGATTAAATACATGAAATGGCTGGTGTTCCACGAGGAGACGGTTGAGCAACCCTGCTTTAGGGTAATAATAGAAACTGGTGGCTGGGAAAAAGTCTGTTATAATGTGTGATATGTGGACACATTAAAATGCATAAACCTGTTGTTTTCTTTTTAGCACTATATATTTGCTATAAGAATTATGAATAAGTTTCACCAGTTTAGCAAAGCAAATATTTTATTTGTTCATCATGCAGTCAAATATATTCTAAAGCTGCAAATCCAAAGAGCCTATTTTGGCAAATTTGGCATATTCAGAATGTGTTGTGTGTTCACAGGAAGTTTGATCATGTCATAATTGCTGAGTCTATCTTTGCGGCAGAGATTTTCCATCAGGAAATGCAAACTTGGTCAGTCTATTCAAGGATTCAACAGGCTTTAGTTGACAATGTCCTATTTATGATTTTAAACTACGAAATGAATCAACACCTTAAAATATCCAGTAATATATATCCACACAACAGATCTAATTTCATGTTGCTACTGTGTGAAACTCAAATAAACATTCAGCAGTGATTGGATCGAATTCATGCAAACAGACAGACAACCGAATGATAGAGACATCTCTACCGCATCCTGAACTAGGGTCACAATGAACTGCTTGTCCTGGCAGAGGTGAACGCATCCCCTAATGACACACACAACCTCTGTTAAGGTCTGCTCTGTTGGCTAATGATCGAACCTGAAGGTTACTGTGCACTCTGCATGATTTCAAATGGGAGTCTGTTGACCAACTTCTACAGTAAATAGAACGTGTCCAGACAGGATCGCCTCGATGACCTGGTCTCTACTGTGAGGAGACGGAGGGTCTATCCAACAGCACACATTCACAACCATTCTTCTACCAGAACAGCCTGGTTTGACAGCAATGATAATGTGCTTTCCGATGTTCTGAACACAGCAGGCGTTGTTGTCGGCGGAGTAAGGGAGGGGCTCATCTCCAAGTGGGCTGCTCATTTGACAACTACACAGAATTTTGCTGACAAGGTTCTAAGATATCAGCCCCTGAACTGCCTGGTATACCGTTGCCAACTGCTGGTACTGGGGTGTCTTGTACCTGCTCAGTGGGACAGTGTGTGGTCTATATTGCTAGATTGCGGCCTGTCTAAGAGCATGAAAAAGCAAGAAGACACATCTTCAGGTCAGAGGTTATGGGCAGTCTGGCAGTACAAAGGTGGTTCTCCCTGGAAGTGCCAAGATTTTAAATAATTAGGATTTGTGGATTCCAGTCTAGTATGTAAAATCTGTGTGCGATTCTGTGTGTGAATCTGTGTGCGATTCTGTGTGTTTGTGTGTGTGTGTGTGTGTGTGTGTGTGTGTGTGTGTGTGTGTGTGTGTGCTCTCTTGACTAGACTCCTCTGTCACCAGTTCAGCAGTGTCAAATCAGCCTGCATGCACCACTACCAAGCATCTTAATGCACATTAAACCACTCTTTTAACACTGTTTTCTTTCATAAAAAAATAAAGAGCTGTTGAAATACAAGTCTCTCTCTCTCTCTCTCTCTCTCTCTCTCTCTCTCTCACACACACACGCACACCACATCACTAATCTACTGCTGACAGGGCCAGGGCTTTTACATTAGGCCCAACTGAAGCTGTTGTGTTGCCCTCCAGTGCTCCTTCCTGTGGTAAATTTCCCTAGGCTGTTAGCATTAGCAACATGCTATGGTAAATTTCCCTAGACCGTTAGCATTAGCAACATATTGCACTGAATGTTCCTTGGCTGTTAATGTAAAAATATACGACTCACATACTAAAGATTGCGAGTTCGAATCCATGCGGACATTTTGCATGTCGTTTGTTTTCTATTCCAGCGCGATGCAGACTGTTGCAAGTATGCTTTTTTATCCTTTTTTTCCACACTATCACCATGGTTACAAATAATACATTACGACATAACACATGTTACATGGAGTTAACAGCAAGGTTTCTGCGTGGTTAAGGTTAGGTTAGGGGTTTGGGTTAGGCTTAAATCGAATTTACAGCAAGGTTTCTGAGTGGTTAAGGTTAGGGTAAGGGTTTGGGTAAGGCTTAGATCGAAATAACAGCAATGTTTCTGAGTGGTTAAGGTTAGGGTAAGGGTTTGGGTAAGGCTTAGATCGAATTAACAGCAAGCTCTCACAGTGCGCCCATCGCAGACTTTTCCGTGAAACTGCCACGGATTTTGGTCCCATTCCATGAAACTGCCACGGGTTCTGAAGAGAGATCATTCTGCATTAGCAACATGGTGTCTTTCTTGCTTTCTTTCTTTTTCTTTTTGTCTCTCTTCCTATAGATCTTCTTGTTGGTTCTCTGTATGACTATGTTTCCAACTAGGCTACAGTGTAGCATTGGTTTATGATACATCAGTGTGGCAGATATAACAGTACGGTAGATACAGTACATTATCTCTATAATGTAGGTTTTATTGTAGCCAGATTGAGCTGCTCTCGTTAATTGCTGACTATGGTCACGCTTCACTCAGAGTTACCAGGAAATAAACAGGTTTCCATTTGCTTTACATTGCATGGCTGTGAAATTCTGCTGGACAGCTGTGGTAATTTCCTGTCAAGTCACCTTTGTATCGGTGAACTCCCAGCCTGATCTCACCCAATGCATCCATGATGTTTATTGTGTTAGAGAGACTCAAAATAATTTTTTTGCATGCTATACATACGCCAAAGTGTGGTGTAATAAATACACCTAAATGATGTGTGTTATACATAAGACAACATTGTGTGTAGTAGATATGCCCGAACATAACCACACTGGAGTTATTTATTTGAACCCATAGTATTTAAATCTTTTTTTGCACCTAACCTTATCTGCACTGGATTGTTTCCTAACCTTAACCCTTCCCTGTTTTGGAGTGTTCACCAACCTTAACCATTTCCCATGCGCTTACCTATGTCACACAAAAATGTTATTTGGCATCTCTATAACAAGAAATAATAACATTGTTGTATGTACGCATAGGGCGACATTGAGTAGAAACTCCTCTGAGTTCCTCACCATCTGCTCAACCAACAGTCATGTGTGTATACAGTGAACGTGTAGTTGACAGTGAACATGTAGGTTATGTTACAATGATACAGACAGTCCATTAGAGATCTGATTTACAGAGACAATATCTAGCTTTGGTCCACAATACGTTTAGTACAGCACATTTAGAATAATATTAGAGACACATGAGGAAAAATCATTAGGCTGGTCAGCTTGTCCACATCGAAAGAGGGAGATGTACAGTCGCTTTTATGTTTTTCCTGTTATGGAAGCTTTCGATTATTAGACAATATTTGTCATTATGGTACATTGTGATTTTTAATGTCATGTAATTTAATTTTCACAGTGAAGTTGAGCTGTTGAGACACAGTGGGCCATGCGGGTTTTAAAAAGCATGTGTGCGTAAGTGTAAAATTAAACCCTTTAAGTGTTACCGAGACAGAGAGTAAGAGAACAAGGCTTAGACTGAAAGAACAAACCTGCCCTGTTGTTGAGGCCTGGGGATGGAAGGAGAGAGAGAGTGAGAGAGAGAGAGAGAGAGAGAGACTGTTGTCAAAGCTGAGTGTTACTATGGCAACGGGCTTCACGTGACTATGGTAATGGTATTCACAATGAATGGGAATTACTGCTTTACTCTTAAAGACACACAGTAGGAGCTGGAGAAATATGAAGGAGAGAGATGGAGAGGTATGAAGGAGAAAGATAGAGAGATATGAAGGAGAGAGATGGAGAGATATGAAGGAGAGAGATAGAGAGATATGAAGGAGAGAGATGGAGA
>JACXGM010031225.1:0-13024 GCA_016801145.1 Umbra pygmaea
ACACATTACACAAACCAATATTAGGTTCAACATGTTTTGAGTCGTTAAAGGACATATTTACATTGCTGTTGTAACCAAAGCTTAAAGGCGCTGGGCACAGTAACATGGCCTTCTTAAGGATGTTTCTCAATACTACATTTTTCTTTAAATGTTCAACAGTTTTAATATACCAGAAAATACAGTAATTCCCTATTGCGGATAGATAACATTTATTACAATAATTGTTGTCTATCAGCTTTAATTTAAATCTACGCTCAGGAGTGAAATAAGTCCTGTGTGCAAATTTAAAATGTATCAGTGATGTGCAAAGTTCTAGAATGAGTTGAAAATAATGCTCCATAACATAGACCAACCCAATCTATACTGTACTATGGGACTCCAGATCTTTTTCCACAACCTTGTAACCAGGAGAGTGTTCACTTAAGATTATAGAAATGTATTATAGATTTTATACACCATACCAATAAATGTAGTGGAAGTTATTAAATTTACAAGCTGGTGGGAACCCAGAAATACATCCCATGGTACACTGTACGTTTTCATAGATGTACCAAGTTTGAGGGATGGAATAAACATTCTCTTGAAATGATCTAAGTCCTTGTTAATAAAAAATAAATAATAATGTTATATCAAAAT
This sequence comes from Umbra pygmaea, assembly GCA_016801145.1. Taxonomy (NCBI): domain Eukaryota; kingdom Metazoa; phylum Chordata; class Actinopteri; order Esociformes; family Umbridae; genus Umbra; species Umbra pygmaea. The sequence continues at coordinate 637 of JACXGM010031225.1, forward strand.
GCCTTGGTTTGCCCATTGTGGACAGTTTGAAGGGAATGGAACCAGATAGTAGGATTAATATTATTCCAAATACATTCTAATAAAATTCTAATTTTAGCTATTTTATCGTACAGGGTTTGCAAACTCTTGCTGCATTTCCATTTATATTAATTGCATAAGAATATATGTATATACATCATACATACATACATACATACATACATACATACATACATACCGGTGTATATTTTAGGCTGTGCTTTTTGTTTGTAACAAAGCACTGCATTATTGGCCCATCTCAATAGCATTAAATGTTAGAAATGTCAAAAAACACATTTTATACAATATTTTTATTAGATCACTGAAAAAAAGTGTAATACCATTGTTATGGCTCGACATTCTACAAATAGCACCTTTAAATTGGGTTACCTTTTAGAATTAATGTGGTTGGAATGTAGCTGAATTACCCAAATCTGTCAAAATAAAACTAACATTCCAGGGAATGTACTTTTTTACAGGACTGTTTGTACAAAGATCTAACTTTCAAGCAAACATTAATAATATACTTTTTATGGGTTTATAAATTACATTTAAAATATCTATAGAGGAAGTGAAAGTAAAAATGTTGTTATTATTATTTTTTGCCTGGTCATTAGATATCATAATGCATGAAATGGGTGGTGTAGTACATAATTGGAATACATAAACAAAAACAGCTATCTGTTTTGGCTCATGACCAACTATTGGCTAAAATTATTAAAATCTTTCATTTTGCATCTTTAACTGTTTTACTTTGTATAGCGTTAAAACAGAGAGTCGCGATGAGAGTCAAGTAGCTCAATAAAATGTGGTAGTTGTTCAAAAATTAGTTTTAAAGGAATGCCTTATGTCTTTGAAGAAGTTATTTTACATTATTTTGCTATAACATTAAGCTGCAGCTATTAGCCTAGTCAATGCGCTAACAGACAGATATGCTTGTTAATTATTATTAACATTAAGATGCAGCTATTAGCCTAGTCAAGGCGTAACAGACAGATATGCTTTTCTGACATAATGGCATGAACTACTGTAGAGCAAGGCACTTGCAGCTCCAGTTTTGTGGGTTTGATTCACATGTGTGTTATATGAGCAAGTATAAGCTCTCAATATGTCTAGATAAGGACTGCTAAATTAATTACATGTAAATGTAACACAAACACACACAAACGTACCCCTTTGTCCACTGTCTTTTTCACTTCCATGGAGAAGGTGCCTGTCTTCCTGTTTACCATGGCATTACGCAGCTGAAAACAAAGAACATACAGTCAAAGAGTTACCCTCCTAGGACACAGCACAAAAACAGTCAATCACAGAATTTCAACTGTGGGAAATGGATAGATGGTAAAACCACAGCCAAGTGGCTGCCACAAGAGATTCCAATGCAACAAAAAGCTTTTTTTCTGGACAAAAGGACTCACAATATCTCCCGCAGAGACATTTTAAAGCCTAAAATCTACAAACAATGAATTACATTTTGCATTTCATCTCTCTTCATGAGAGTGGCATTGTTTGTAGTGGTTAAAACTATGAACAGTTGTTGAATGTGTTGACTTCAGTCTGATACTGAATGCAGTAATTGCATGGCAATCTACAACAAATATGCTAAACTTCTCACTGTATATTAGGAGACGCTACAGTTGCAATCAAAATTGCTGTTTGCAATGAACAAATCAAACAAAAGCAATTCAAATAACTCAATACAATGAATTCTTCAAGTTTCCCCAAATACAACTGGATGTGCTTGAGCTCGAACACATGACATACCTTAACTGGAAAGGAGTTTGTTGAGTGTCACATTTGACTCTGTGTGAGAAACATGGTCAAAAGAGTGGTCCAAAAAGTTAGGAGAAGAAATCATTGCCTTTCACAAAAAAGGAACAGGATACAAAAAGAAGGCACTTTTCCCAGACTCTGTTGGAAGCATAGTTCGCAAGTCCAAAGATAATGGAACAGGGGTTATACTACCTGGACAGGGCAGAAAAAGTAAGCTATCAATATTTGCAACCAGCCATCTGAACTGGCAGGTTGGGAAAAACTGCAAAAGACCTACAGCAAGACTTGGTGGCAACAGGCACTGAGGTTTCAGTGAGCACAGAAAGGTGTGTACTAAACGCAGAAGGATTCCATGCCAGAACTCCAAGAAGTACACACTACTGAACCAAAAGCACAAGAAAAGTCGGCTCCAATTTGCTCAAAATCATATAAAGCCACAAAGGTTTTGGGATTCTGTTCTGTGTAGCGATGGAAAGGAACTGGATCCTTTTATCACGATGGATTGCAGTATGTTTGGAGGAATTAGAATGAAGCATTCACTAAAAAGAACACTCTACCCACAGTGAAGAATGGCTATGGGTCGTGATCAGTGATGGGAATGACGGCGTTATAAATAAACAGCGTTACTAACGGCGTTAGTTTTTTCAGTAACGAGTAATCAAACTAATTACTGTTTTCCCTGTTACAACGCCGTTACCGTTACTGACAAAACAAAATGTGGTGTTACTTTAATTAAGGTCAATGAAGCGCTAGCTTCCTTTCTGCAGGACCTGCAAAGTTTTTTTTCTCTGGTGTGTGTGCGTCAGGGGTGTGGTAGACAACCACAACTGATGATGATTGGCTTAGAGTACATTTCAATCGTTTGCCAACCAACCAGAGACAGAGTAGGGCAGGTGTTCACTGTTCAGTTCACACACATTCACAGCCACAGACAGTCGCAGACACCAACGGCCAGGAATCAGTGCGAAGGCAAGTCAAACGAGTTCAAAGGTAGCTTTCGCGAACTGTAAGTATAATGAGCACTACTTTTCCCTTGTTGAGGTAAAAGGCAAGAATGTTTATGTAACGTGCAATTTATGCACTGGAAGAAAGACACTCCACGTCAGTGGCAAGTAATTTAAATCTAATGAAGCACCACATCGTCACATGCCGCCACAAACTAGTGGCCAAGAATGCAGCTGATAACGTGAGCTCCGCTACAAAAGGAGATTGAGCTATGACATCAAAGCAACTTAAACTAGATTTTTATCCACCACCGCAAACTCTTATAACTCAGACTAATATTTGAATCTATTTAGTGTCCATGTCATTCATTTAACATATTTAATATTGGGGGCTTCCAAGTTATTTGACTTAAAAAATCAAGTATGTCAAATAACTTGGAAGCCCCTAATATTAAATATGTTAAATGAATGACATGGACACTAAATAGATTCAAATATTAGTCTGAGTTATAAGAGTTTGCGTGGTGGATAAACATCTAGTTACTTTCAATAGTTACTTTCCCTGGTAATTAGTTACTTTTATAGTGATATAACTCAGTTACTAACTAAGTTACTCTTTGTGAGAAGTAACTAGTAACTATAACTAAATTAAATTGACCAACACTGGTCGTGATGCTCTCGGGCTGCTTTGCGTCCTCTGGGAAAGGAAACCTCAATGTGTGGAAGGCAAGATGGCTTTGCATCTCACTTGCAGCAGCTCATAACAGCAAAAGGGTGCTCTACTAACTACTAAAGATACCTGCCTTGAAGGGTTTGAAAATGTTTTCCGTTGCGTTTGCAGTTGAATTATAGGAAACCACTTGAAGCATTGATTGTATTTCATTTGCTTTTGATTGATTGTTCATTGCAAACAGCTGAAAGTCTGTTAATTTTAATAATAAACCTGATTTGCAATGGGGGTTTAATCATTTTGATTACAACTGTACAGGTCCTTCTCAATTTCTGAACAAATAGGCTGTTCCCAGAGTGCTGTATCAAGGCACCTCAGTGGGAAGTCTGTGGGAAGGAAAACGTGTGGCAAAAAACGCTGCACAACAACAAGAGGTGACCGGACCCTGAGGAAGATTGTGGAGAAGGACCGATTCCAGACCTTGGATGACGTGCGGAAGCAGTAGACGGAGTCTGGAGTACAAACATCCAGAGCCACCGTGCACAGGCGTGTGCAGGAAATGGGCTACAGGTGCCGCATTCCCCAAGTCAAGCCACTTTTGAACCAGAAACAGCGGCAGAAGTGCCTGGCCTAGGCTACAGAGAAGCAGCACAAAACAACAACAAATTTTGCATGTCATTCAGAAATCAAGGTGCCAGAGTCTGGAGGAAGACTTGGGAGAAGGAAATGCCAAAATGCCTGAAGTCCAGTGTCAAGTACCCATAATCAGTGATGGTCTGGGGTGCCATGTCAGCTGCTGGTGTTGGTCCACTGTGTTTTATTAAGGGCAGGGTCAATGCAGCTAGCTATCAGAAGATTATGGAGCATTTCATGCTTCCATCTGCTGAAAAGCTTCATGGAGATGAAGATTTCATTTTTCAGCACGACCTGGCACCTGCTCACAGTGCCAAAACCACTGGTAAATGGTTTACTGACCATGGTATTACTGTGCTCAATTTACCTGCCAACTCTCCTGACCTGAACCCCATAGAGAATCTGTGGGATATTGTGAAGAGGAAGTTGAGAGACGCAAGACCCAACACTCTGGATGAGCTTAAGGCCGATATCGAAGCATCCTGGGCCTCCATCACACCTCAGCAGTGCCACAGGCTGATTACCTCCATGCCACGCCGCATTGAAGCAGTCATTTCTGCAAAAGGATTCCCGACCAAGTATTGAGTGCATAACTGAACATAATTATTTAAAGGTTGACTTTTTTTGTATTACAAACACTTCTTTTATTGGTCAGATGAAATGTGCTAATTCTTTGAGAAAGGAATTTTGGGTTTTCATGAGCTGTATGCCAAAATCATAAGTGTTAAAACAATAAATGACCTGAAATATTTCAGTTGGTATGCAATGAATCTAAAATATATGAAAGTTTAATTTTTATCATTACATTATGGAAAATAATGAACTTTATCACAATATGCTAATTTCTTGAGAAGGACCTGTATACTGCACGTCATTGTAAGCTCAAGCCTCTTGCAATTTTGTGAGCACAATGTAATAATTTGTATACTTTTGTGCTACTTCTTCTGGTCTTGACATAGCAGGGTAGATTTCAACTTATTGACTTCTATATACTAGGCAGCACTGCCTTCATTTTTTAAGAGTAATGTTAATATTTAGCTGAATTAAGTAAGTAATTTCCTGTTCGTATAACTGTGGCAGCGACATTACAATCTCAAGCTGGATTCACACGAGACATGGCAAAAAATCCCCGTACGGCATTGTAATATAGACACACTTGTACACTGCAATCAACATTGTAATCAATCTTCCGCATCTACGAGATGGTGGGCAACATTGCATACACATGTCCATCTCCAGCAAGGCGACTGACAGGAGCTGTTTTTAGTTAAGTATTAACTGACAATACGAAAACTATCTACTGAGCTGTCAAAGCTTGACTTGCAATCTCACACACCCATAGATGAAAGCAATATATTAGCTCTTTCTCTGAGGTAAATAAACTTCTGGTTCTGGCACCGTACGGCAAAGCACCGCTTTGCAAAAGTTGGATTATTTCAACTCTTGCGACACCCCAGCCGCAACGCATCCACATTTTGCCGGTTCCGGTAGATTAGCCGCAGCGGTGCGCATTGCTTCCTATTGAAATGAATGGATTTCCGCCGCAATGCAACCAGTTTGCCGGACCTGGTGTGAATCCAGCTTCAGGAGGCTAAAGAAATGTGCACCACAGCCTGGTTTTTGCAACTCAGATGTATCAGACCGTATGGCTATATAGAGGCTGATTGGTTCACCTGAACATGTCATCGGGACCTCACTGAATCCCCTTAAATGCACGTACAACACCAGTTGATTGCAGGAAGGCAAACCAAATCATTCATGTTGATAGCCATCATAGTCACAGCCTGTTCCAACATCTCAGGTCCACACAAATCTAAAAGAGTATTAAACCGTCATGATTGTCACTGATTCGAGCCTAACTGTCGTCACCGAATTTGCCTGGACCCCCTGCATGCGTCAGTGCATATTGGTATAGCGCTGTCTGGGATTTGGGATACCATAGGTAAGTTGGATAATATACCTTGCCACGTCGCTCTTCAGCGATAGGTGTAGGTCGGGCACCTGTAAGTTAAATCGTGGAAATATAGTTGGTGAGCGTAATCATCCCGTATATGATCTGAATTAAGCCTTCCGTGTTGGATGAGCAGTGCAAAAACAATTGTCCAGCTCGGTAACATGTGGTTGACGAACCATACAAGCAACCCTCACTATCCCATATCTGTCCAAGTAGTTGCGGAGCTGCTGAGGCACGGTCCTTGAGAATTTGACAACACCAATTGGGAGCTGAAAATTTTGGGAAATAAATTTCATAAAAAACTGTATAAAACAGCCAGACTGGACAAATGTTTCTATCCCGAGGACATTGAAATGTTAAACAGACTACATTAAATGATTCATATTTTTTTACGATTACATTTAAAGCATTAAAACTGACAGATGTTAAAGTAGCTGGTTATTGTGAGGATCATTGAGTAGTGCTTATTAACAGACTGTCTGAGTTCAGTTTAGACAGCTACAGGATTTAAGTGGTTTTGAATTATTGAGCATCAGTCGAGAGACTTAGGGCTCTATTTTAACGATCTGAAATGCAAGTATCAAACGCAAAATGCAAGTGATATTGTGGGAGGGTCCCGGGCGCTGTTGCTATTTTACCGCCAGGATAAATAACTCTTGCGCCCAACGCAAATCTAAAATGGGTAGGTCTGAAGTAGCTCCATTAGTCATAGGTGTGGTTTGGGCGTAACGTGCAATAAACCAATCAGAGCGTCATCTCACATTCCCTTTAAGAGCAGACGCGCTTGTTCCATGGCGGATTGTTATTATAACGGTGGATTGCAATTGATTTTTCTTTTTACAAAATGTAAATAAAGAAATGTCACAAGACATACTTTCCAATGTTTTGGACTCACTCTCACTGAATCACAAGGTTATGAATGCATGGTAATATGTTTGCAATGTAGTCTAACATTAGACTGAGATTACTTTGCTTACCTCCCTTTTCTGTCAAATAAGCTCTCCTCACCCGTTCTGCATTTCTGGGCATTTGGGTTGTGGCAACGGCACATGCAACGGCACATGCATTTCAACTTCACGTGTCCTTAAGTCCTCTAATATTTCATCATTTATGTCATCAACACATCCAGGATTCATGAAAATGTCTGTAAAACACAACAAGCCACAAAGAATGCTGCGACTTGAGTACTATACCTCCTGTTCTATCCAAACACCTGACGCGCATTTTCAGTGTGCTGAATGTTCATTCAATAAGGCTACACTGCCTGTTTGTGTGTATTTTCGATTAAACAACATTTCACACACTTACTGGAATCATAAATTGTGTCATCATTAACCATGTCTTTAACAGATTGCCATTGTCCCCTTCACAGCCACCCATCCAAGGGGGGGATTCCTCATGGCAAAGTTGCCATACATGAGCCATGGCTTGAGCCAGAGTTTCGCAAAGACATGGGTGATTTTACTATTATCATTGCAAATGACTTGTATGTTGATTGAATGGGTTTCCTTGAGGTTGATGTATATCTGTGCGAATAATTCATTCAGAATAATTTGGGTAAATGTGTACACTAGATGTATACTTATTTTTTCACATCGTCGGACACCACAATGATTTCCCTCATGTGGTAATCTTTTTCCTTTTAATTATGTATTTCAATAATAAAGAACTGCTGCATTTGTGTAGATGAGAGGAGCAATGTGTATGCGGGTTGTGTACACGCTACATTATGGTAAAGCCCCCCCCCCCCCAAAATAGTGTCTGAATAACGCGCCACTGACTTTAAACCAGGTTTTTCCTGGTCAGTGGCAGAATTGTTTTTGGGAAGTGCAAGATAGCACCAGGGAACGTTTGCGCCAGAACACGCCTCTTCTTTCCGCTGAACCGCCCAACAAACGCAAGTTCATTCCCTAATTTACCGACGCGCGTCTGTGGAGGGAAAAGTCCCATATGCGTCGGGTGCAAGATAGGAATGATACATGCGTTTGTGTAAAAAGTTAATTGCGCTGGGTGTAAAATAGGGCCCTTAGAGAAAATGTGCAAATGTAATACTATCGGCTTGTTGTAGCTAGCTAACTATTTTACAAGTGGGCATTTTTAAACACAACTACATTTGACAACCTTGTTTAATTTAGTGTGAATAAAGTTTCTTCTGTTTATACATTGTTATTTTTCCATTTCCTCCCTTCCCAATTCCCACTAACCCTGACTTGTCAGCAGCTCCGCAACTCCTTGGACATATCTGTGGAATGCGAGGGGCGCAAACATGGTTCATCCCACCACATAACCACAAATCCCGGCAGCACTTTGCCAATTTGCCCTTCCTCAGCGGGAGGTCTGGGGAAAGTTAAAGAACCCATGGTAAGGCTCAAACAAAGGATCATTGTGATCTTCTGTTTATCTATCTGTAATACCAGTAAGCAATGATATTTCAACCTGATAACTACCCATTCCAACCAGCTGCTAGCAAAGGACATTTACCTACCATCTAACTAGTTAAATAGCACTAATATACACACACTGTTGCCAACTATTTTAAATGGAAAGTAGCTAAGCCTGCTCGAAAAGTCGAAACATGACGCTAGATGACGTCATACGCTAATTAACATTAATATACATAACAGATCTAAGATTCTGCACACGCAGAAACAGAAACAGAAACAGGAATGAATAACTGTCTAAAAATCTCTTGTGATTAAGTGCATAAATCTCTCTTCTGATTAAGTGCATGAAAAAATAAAAATAAACGGTCAAATTAAACTCTTTAAAATTAAAACAAAAGGGAGCAAATAATACAGATTTGTGATTGGTACTTGACAATGCTGTCTGCACATGTGCAACTCATTCACATCTATGGCAGCTGCTGTGTGGTCGATTGTGCTGCTCCACCTGCTCACCTCTTTCTCTTTCTTACCGAACAGAGTAAACGCAGAGAGAGTTGTGCCTCGAGTCCAGGCAGGAAAGCAAGACCACACGATCATGGCAGGACTAGCAACTTTCTTCTATGGAAGTAGCTATGCTTTGTCCAAAAAGCTGGTAGATTTGTTGCTAGTCACTTTTTGAATAAAAGTCGCTAAAGAGGTCTGAACAGTCTCTAAAAACCTGAGAAAAAGTCACTAAGTTGGCAACAGTGTATACACAGAAAAATCTGCAGTGTTACCTTAACTTGGAGGGTGTTAAAATTTGTAAACAGGACTGAGAGAATGGACTGAATACGTATATTGTTTATTTAGGTTTGTTGTCAGTGCATTGCATGTAGGTTTGTGTTTAAATGTGTATGTCCCTTTAAGTTCCCCGACATCTCTCTCGTCAACCTATACTAGGATTTAGTTAGGCTAGACTGGTACTGGTAGATCTGATTATATATTGTGTTCAGCTGTTATATTAGGTAGGTAGGTATCTCTATAAATTACTGATTAGACAAGAGAGAGATTTTGGTCATTGATGATAATCTGTTGCGGTGTGAATTCTATGTGTTAATATTCTGACGTTGTGTGTTCCCAGACTAAACCTTTTGGATGCTACTGCTATGTGCCCTCGCCACTCTGCATTGTAGTAGATTCAAAATATATTTGTATTAGTGTGCGTATTGCCAGGGAGAGTACTTCACGCGTTCTGTGCCGTGGTTAAGAGCACAGTTATATAGTATTCCCTGAAGTTTCTTCCTGTTTGGTCTCCCTCCTTTCAACCATACACCATACACGTGACAGGTGTTAAAATTAACACTTTCTCAATGTTTATATAGTTCTCACAGAATCAAATATTTAACACTAAATTGTGTTATTCCCTTACACTAAGACTGTTCATTTCTAATTAGCAAATTTCCCAGCATGCCCTCCAGTAAATTTTTTATTGTTTTTTATTCATGTCCAAGATCTATATAATCAGCTCTGGAAAAAAATTGATTTCAGAACACTGCAAAATGTTCTTAAATCAACCCCATTGAAAACCTCTGTAATGTGATCACGAGAAAGATGGATGGTCATAAGCCATGCAACAAAGCCAACCTGCTTTACGTTTTGCACCAAAAGTGGCTTGAAGACACCCAAAATAAATGTGAAATATTATATTACATATTTATACTTTGTAAAATGTAGCTGAACAGTCAATTTGAGATCACCTGTAAGCCTAGAAAAGGTTACCTCAAGGACATGGACAAAAATTACAACTTCAGTACATTTTACACAATACAGTAGCTGTAGATATACCTTAGGTAATAATGAGACTTACTATGTCATCCTTGTCTTCCCATTCCACCTCTGATAGATCCACACTGCTGTAGTTCGGCTTCCTACGTTTCTTACTTTCTTCATACTACACCAGGCACACACACACAGATGTTAATAGGAATATACCAAGTGGCATGTGTAGCTAACCTGTTGGTTTGCTCTATGTACCCTCTCTTTCTCTCAGTCAGGAAAGGCCCAAGTGACCAACAAGGCCTAACGTCCACAAGGATGTTAATGTGTAAGCAGTTAGGGGTAAATTCAAAATGTTCACAGCACATTAATATATGTCCAAGCAAGTACCTAAATTGATACACACTTTAGAATGGTGAATTAATGAATCAGTGTGAGACTAATCTATGCTTTGTTTCAAGCCTTTCCCAAACCTTACTGGTTCACTTAACCAGTCCAAATCCTAACGCCTAACCATATACTTGAAGGGGAACGCATTCATTTGCACAGACCCATATATCCTAATGACGTAGCACTCATGCTAGCTCTACCTTGCTCTCCCTGAATGAGAGAGCTGACTGCTGAGGGAAACCGTCAAATAACTGCTTCAAACAATTTAGGAACAGTTCAAAGGATTGTGTCAAAGACTAGTTTCAGAGTTAACAAAACCTGCCCTATTATCTGTTCAAGAAAGATCTCCCTGTACAGGGATGGAGTTACATTTTAAACAGTAGTTTTACATCTCTACAAATGTCAGATTCTTCCATTCATGTAAACAGACCTTGGCATCTTCCCGTATTATGTCCTACACTTTAGGAATTACATTTTGGTTTGGAAATGTTCAATGAATAGTAGAGGTGCTACGGTTCATGAAAAAAACATCTGAACCGTTCGGTTCACTTGTCTCGGTTCGGAGCGTGTGTGCATCACACGGTTCGTCGGTACACTGCTAATGTGCTCAAACCACTTACTGCATTTGTGTCCACATTCAACACCTATGTTAAAACACTTACCAGAAAGGACAAGCGGGATGATCGACTGGGGAGAGCGGGAAAGACAGGAAGGAAGTCAGGTTTGGTCAGCCTGATTTTGGAGCCGCTCTAGATTCGAACAAGAAACTTGTTTTGGAGGCTGGAGGCATGACGTCCGGTTTGGGGTCCACTGCCGCTGAGTTGGAGCAAGAGCGGAAGGAAATTCTAGAATACTACGCGATTTTTGCAAGGGAATTACGAGGAGAGGGCCGTCTGGCGGCTGTGGTGGTGGCGGGTCACGACAGCTGTACAGGGAATGAGGTCGGCATGGAGGGGAGTTCGGATGGGAGTGTGGTAGTTGCCGGTGTGGGGGTAGATTTTGAGGAGTCACGGTATGTATGGAGGAAGAAGCATGCATGGAAGAAAGAGCGTGGTGAGTGTAGTTCGGTGAGGGTGAAGGGCCGGCAGGGGGAGATGTGGAACAGGGATATAAGGTGGTGGTAGATTCTGAAGCCCCGACAGGTAGGGTGTTGCACCCGGTCGCACTCACAGCAGCGATTAAGAAACAGGTTGGGAGGGTGATAGATGCACAGGGTTTGAGTGGTGGTAGGGTGCTTATTGTGGTGGATAGTGTGTATCAAAGGGATAGGTTGCTGAAATTAGAGGTGTTGAATGGGGGTAAGGTAAAGTGCCAGGTGCCTGGGAGTGCTGCGAAGGTGAGAGGTGTGATCACGGGTGTTCCGGAGGAGTTGTCCATGGAGAAGCTTAAAGAGGTGGTATCGGGAGGGGTGGTGGTGGAAGTGAGATGGATGGGCAGTAGGGCGTTGGAGAAGGTGAGTCCGACGGTTTTGTATCCACATGAGTATGCCAGGTGTGGGGTAGGGGACAAGGTGAGGTGTTGTAATTGTAGTGGGGAGCACAGTGCTGCATTTGGGGGGGGTTTGGTTTAGAAGAGGGCAGCAGAGGCACAGCGGGTTAAGGTGGTGAATAAGATCACGTATGCAAAAGCAGTGCAGAGAGTGGGGGGACTGGGGGTAGGTGTGTGGTTAGTAGGTATTCAGTGGTGGTGGGCAGGGTTGAGTTTTTGGCATTTCTGTGTAGTGTGGTGAATATCTGTAGTCAGGTTAAGGGAAGGAATGCACAGATAGATGTTGTGGTGGTTTATGCTAGGGAGTTTATGGGTGTTACTGACGTCACAGGGGAGATGATTCACAAGTTTATGAAGGTGAGGGGGAAGGGTAGGTAGT
>JACXGM010031226.1:0-13027 GCA_016801145.1 Umbra pygmaea
CGGTCTGCTCCTATGTTTCAGCGTGTATCACGCACACAGTTCAAGTAGCCTACTCCTTTGTCTGACTCGCGGGCAACGCTCTAGTTTCCCGGGTCGCTGTGGTATTTCAGTCCGTAGCTGTTTACACACGGATAAATGATCATTATGAGGTCAGAGAGTTAGATAGGAAATATTCAACCACGTCTATTCTATAAATCCTGTATAGGCATTTATTAAGCATTTCTCCGTTCTTAACCCAGACTATTGCAACGGGAGAAAAGGAAATACATTAATTATTAATGCTTCAACTTCATAAGTGCACATTAATTGTATCCTTTTTACTCCTAACTACAGCAACAGGAGTAAAACAAAGCTTTTCTTATTGCATTTCTATGATCCAGTACTTACGGTACGGATCAGTATACTGGTTCTTTTTATTCATTTTGATCTGCGCATGTGGAAATGAACGATATGAATCAAAATGATTCGTTCATTTCAATGAAGGAAATAAAAAGATACGAGTCAGTAAAAAGAATCGAACTTCCCATCACTAATGACAGTACTGGAGGATAATGGGTTCCTGGTAGCTTCATATTTGCGTCTTCTCAAATCTTTGGCAGTTAATTTGCATAGTTTTTTCTCAACACATTTATTGCGACCCTGTTCACTATTTGCAACAAAACATTTGATGGTTCTTTTCACACCCCAAGTTTTTTGCAATTTCAAGTGTGCTGAATCCCTCTGGAAAACTTGTAACAATTTTTTTTTGCCCATTTTGCCTGAGGAACAGAAGCTGCCTAATAACTATTCACACCTTGATATGGGGCAATGATCTCCTTAGGCCACACCCTCCCTCATTACACAAATACACATCACCTGATATGCTTAATTCCAATAAGAATTCCAGTTTATGCAGCTTGGAGTTTATACAGTGTTTTCATTGCGCAGCTCCAATTTCTGTCCGCCAGTAATTATAGGAAAATAACATTATTACTGCGAAGTGTGTAAAAAAAACTGAGGACACCAACTTCTTGCATCGGCCTCCCTTCGTCTCCAACACCCAAACAAACACCTTGTGATAACTGTCAACTTTCTCCATTAAAAAACTTTCAACAACAAATTACCATCAGATACAACAAATGAAGAAAGAGTCCACATTGTAATAATTCTGGGTAAGTATGTATGAAGCATGAAGGTAAATCCAACAATACTATGACTTCAACATTTGTGAAAAGATACTAACAATCTTTTTTGTATCTACACCATATTGTCTTTATTGAAGCTGAATGTATGCAGGTTAAGGACTGGTCAAGGTTCAAATGAAGAACCTGCGAAGCTGGAAAAAGAAATGGTCCTCCTTATTCTCGCCAGTCCTGCCAACACGATTCATATAGTCCCAGGTAGAGCGCTTGCAATAGTTGTAGAAATGTTCCTCAGCTTTTTTTAGAGTGCTGTTCAGGTCCAGAGTGCCCTGCAAACTGCACAGAGGGAAACCATGGAGCAAAACACAGATGACCATGGCTGTATTGCTGTGTAGTAACAAGGAAAATGCATGTTTCACAACAGATGATCAGAGAAAGTTTTTTAATTTCAAAGACTGACAAAGCAGATCGTCAAGCATACACACCTATTTGTGAACTGTATTAGTTGCACGTCATTCCTACATCTCAGCAGGGCATCTCTGTTGTCCAGTAAGATGGTAGCACAGATGAAGAGCTCAAAGGTGAACTCTGTGTTGATCGCCTGGGACTCACACGTTTGTGTATCCTCTGAAATCCCAGAGCAGCCAGTCCCACACAAAAACACACAAAATACAATAGGATGACAAAATATCATTGCTATGTTTATACTGGCAATTGTATTGGACATACTGATGTTTATTTATTGTTTTAGCAGGACTACCGTGCTGAGACCAAAAATTCTCTTGTAAAGGAGCCCTACATCAAATATAGTCTTAACATTTCTAAAACACATGGTGTACACAGTCCTAACTACAACAGTTTAAGGAAAGACAGTCAGAACACAAAAAGCTAAGAAAAAATGCAAAGAAAATGAGCACACAAATCAGAAAATAATAAGACATTTCTCATAAAAATGTTAATCCAACATTTTTTTTCCTTAGTCACCATTTGATTACATTTAAAATTATCCTGAAGGTTATTCCAAAAGTTAAGAGCAGAGAAATTAAACACTGATTTACCTTACTCCATTGATATTGAAAGGATGTTGACAGTTAACCATCAATGAGACCGAGTTTGATAGCTTGTATTTTAATAAATGTCAGCAAGTACTGTAGAGTGGTTATTTATTCAAGACAGAAACTGTGAAATGCATGAGTCTGCAAGAGGGCCAACATATTTTCTGACATAGAACGCAAGTCATGTGTCTTGAAATTTTCACACTCTAACAAAGCACAAGGCACTGTGGTACACTACAATTTAACATTTTAAAATAGAGATGGACGCATTTATATGAATAATATCACCATATTACCACATACGGCATTTACATCAGTTCAACAATTTTCCTTCTGTTAGCTAACAAAAGCCATAATATCTTTCTATATATATATTATCAAGTTGATCTAAATGTTTTTCTCACATGACCAATACAAGCACCATCCAAAGTAACCAAGCCCAAATTAAAAGGTGTCTTTCTAGATTTAAAAAAGACGTGCCTTTGTTGTTTTTCTTCAGAATTCAACCCCAGATTTATGTGAAAAAGAGATCTCTGCGGGCTATTGCATGCATGTCATAGGCTATTCGTTGTAGCATGACTCACGTACTGTTCCATATGACATGCCAATGTCTCAGCAGCCTCAGACTTGGAACGATGGCTACATAAGACTACAGTCTTACCTACACTGTGCCTGCAGGAAATCCTCTCCTGGTAACGAGCTCTGTCCACCTTCTGGGATATGAGCTCCAGATGGTCACAGCTCAGGATCTCAAACAGACGCAGGGCATCATAGTGCTCAAACTCTCTCTGGAAACCCAGCAGCAGCCACCTGGGACATTCAATGACTGTACATACATATTCACGTAACTACGTAGTGTAAACGTATCTGAGGTAAATGTGTGCGGCATACCTGTGACAGAAGGTGAAGCTCTCCATGTTTTCTGTGATCAGGTGGGTGTGGAGCTGAGGGTCCAACTCCTTTAACAATGCGGCCTCCAGCTCTGAGTGACAAAAAGAACAGAAACATATTAACACGTGGAAAATGTCAGCGAGTGTACCACATTAATACACATTATCAAATCAACAAAGACAGAGAAAATATAACAGCTTGTTAAAAAAACTAAAACAGACCAATCTTCCTGTGCAGGCCATCAGCGCGGAAGTCCTTGGAAAATTTCTCCATGTAGAAGGAGAAGCTCCAGTATGTGTCCACCTCAGAGTCCAGAACCTCCAGGAAGCGACTGCAGAGGTCATTCATCCCCTGGGCGTAGCTCACCTCTACCCACCAGCAAAGAATTACACATCCACGTACATATTATGTGTAGCAAGTAGGTAAAGAATAAACCGTTCTTAATCTTACTACTAACATCAAGGGGCTAAACGTATATTATATGCATGTGCAAAATGTGGAGGAAAGATGTTACATGCATAATGGGCAAGATAGGATTCCACGCCCCGTGTGTCAATACATTCCTTGATAAAAAAGAACAGCTCCACTAGAGGGCTCTCTAACATTGTCTTTAAATGGCTGGACTAAAACCGGGTTATGAATTTGATAACCAACATATTGTCAGTGTTGGGTAAAGCTACTTTGCAGTTACATTCCAATTACATGTTGAGTTCACAAGTTTTAGGAAGTCCCCAATTAAGACAAAATGATCAGGTAAATGGAGTTCATATCTTAAAAGTAACATATAAAACAAATAGTAAGAGTAAAGGAAATATCAATCACCGTCACCAGTAAGATATTAACTCCTTTTACCTGATCATTTTGTCTTAATTAGGGACTTCCCAAAACTTGTGAATTCAACAAGTAACTGGAATGTAGCTGTACAAACTACTTTACCCAACACTGCAATATTGTCATGTGCAGCATTCGAAACTGGGATAAGTAAGATAAATCATAGAGAGTAAAACAACATAGAAATGAAAGACAAAGTGAGACAGTGGAAGCGTGTGAGAGTACCTGGGTGAAAAGCAGCATATGTGATGAGGATGTCCCTCAACACCAGCAGATTGCCTAAGCCTTCACCTCTGTAGAAGCAAATAACCAACAATAATAATAAAAACATGTACATGGCTTCAAACTGTATCTCATAGTTTTCCAGTCACAGATAAAGCTTAGTACTGGAGAAAAACTCAAGCTTGATGGGAATGTTTTTTTAGGTCTGGAAATGCATTTCAGTCCTATGTACTTTTCATGTCTTGTGCGATAGATACCACAAGTAGAATCCTAGCAAATCCCCAAAACACCTCTATTATTCTAGCTTAAGTTGAGAAACCATTGTTGACTGGCTATCTAGCAGAATCCCTCTTTGCTCAGAGGGTTGATTTAGTGGCATCATTGAATAAGAATACCAGTCTTTAGCTGGGATTTAATTTACATTTTAGTAATACAACATTTACCTACAGCATCTTATGGGACAATTAGTTTTACTGAGAGCTTTTCAGTTTGAAAAGGTATGTGTAGCAGATGTAATTCCTGTCACTTCATCAGAATGCTGAGGGAAAATCTGGAGTAAGTACGGTATTCAACACTGATAACAATCTTTAAATGTCTTTACCATGGAATTTATATCAAGAAAAAAGCATAGAGAGCCTAAATTATGAACTTGTAATGCCGATTTTTGTTTTACATACTGAATTTAAAGACGGATTACAGTTGTGCTCAAAATTTGCATAACCCTGGAGAATTGGTAATAGATGTAAGAAGAATTAAGAATGAGTGAGCAGGCAAAATATTTGTTTTTTTCTCATGGGTTTCAAGTTGAACTGTAGGTCATAACAGTATGGCACAATCATAAAACAAAACATGGCAACTAAGAAAATAATGTGGGTACTGTGGCCAAAATGTGGGTACTTTATCACAATGGCGTGTAACTTTTCCTAATCTACCAGCCATTTTGGTGGCTGAATTGTCAAACGTAAAATATGTTTTCTATTTGTTATTGGACTACTTAAAGCATTACTTGTTTTCGGATTGGAGATAAATATGGATGCTTACTTATTAACAAAAACTCACTTCTGGCAAGGTGCATATTTGATTGGGTTTCGCGGAGCTAGTTTGTGAGAACTCCAGCCTTGAGCTGTGGTACCATAGACATATAGTGTGGTACAGATGAAATAATTCAAACTCAATTCAAACTTTATTTGTCATTACATAAATACAATGTATTTACACAATGAAATTCAAGGCGCCACTCCAGAACAGTGCTTTTAAAAAAGATAAATAAATAGTTTTAAAAATTATTAATAGCACACAAATCCCCCGCATCCCCTATATTAATTTCACTTAAATTTTTCTCTCCCGCCCACACTCACCCACCCACATATACAGTACATTGTCTGACACCCTCCCAACCCTCCCAGAGAGCACAAACCCTCCCGCACACATATGTAAGATAGCAGCAGGTAGCAGCAGGTTTCATCATGTTAGCAGCCGTTCTCAGCAACTCACAAACAAAGTACTGTCCAAAGGTAGTGTTCTTGATCATGACAGGGAATGGATAGGTGGTGGTAAAAGAGAAATGCAATTTTGACCAGAGTTATAGTTTGTTAAGTGAACGTATGGCCCAGGGGAAGAAGCTGTTCTTCAGTCTGGAGGTGCGTGCTTTCATTGACCTAAAGTGCCTGCCAGAGGGAAGCAGGTTGAACAGGTGGTGAGCAGGGTGGGCACTGTCTTTAAGAATGGATCTAGTCCTGTTGAGGCAGCGAGAGTTAGCAAGCTCTTCCAGGGAGGGCAGAGGGCAGCCTATGATCTTTTGAGCTGTGCCTATGACCCTCTGCAGTGCCCTCCTATCTGCTGCCGAACACCCTGCATACCATGCTTTAATCCAAAAAGTGAGTATACTTTCAGTGATTGACCGGTAGAAGGATACCAGCAGCTTCTGTTCAAGATGGTTTTTCCTGAGAATTCTCAGGAAGTGTAGTCGCTGTTGTGCCTTCTTAGTTATATATTTAGTGTTAGTGGACCAAGAGAGACCTTCAGAAATGTGTACTCCCAGATATTTAAATGATGGGACCCTTTCCACGCAGTCGCCATTCAGGTGGAGTGGGGCGTGTGCTGTGCTGTTTCTTC
Organism: Umbra pygmaea; assembly: GCA_016801145.1. Taxonomy (NCBI): domain Eukaryota; kingdom Metazoa; phylum Chordata; class Actinopteri; order Esociformes; family Umbridae; genus Umbra; species Umbra pygmaea. The sequence continues at coordinate 6,236 of JACXGM010031226.1, forward strand.
TATAGTCTATGATGATCTCCTTAGTTTTTATTGTGTTCAGCAGTAGGTTGTTAGATGAACACCAGGTAGACAGTTGCTGGACCTCATCTCTGTACTCTGTCTCATCTCCACCTGAAATGAGACCGACCACCGTGGTGTCGTCTGCAAATTTTATAATGAGGTTTGAGCGGTGAGAGGGGGAGCAGTCAGATGTATATAGTGTGTACAGGAGTGGGTTCAACACACAGCCTTGGGGGGAGCCAGTGCTGAGTATAAGGGGGGAGGAGAGATGGTGGCCGAGTCTCACTTGCTGTGGTCTGTTGAAGAGGAAGTCTTTAATCCAAGCGCAGGTGGATGGGGGGAGGTGTAAGTCCAAGAGTTTCTTTATCAGAATGTCTGGGATTATTGTATTGAAGGCTGAGCTAAAATCTGTAAAGAGCAGTCTTACATAGTTACCAGGGTGTTCGAGGTGGCTCAGCGTTGAGTGGAGGGTGATGGCAATGGCATCCTCAGTGGAGCGGTTAGCCCTATAGGCAAACTGGTGAGGGTCGAATGATGGTAGTAGGCAGGCCTTGATGTGCTGGGTAACCAGTTTTTCCAGGCATTTCATCACCACTGATGTAAGTGCGATGGGCCTAAAGTCGTTCAGGCTTTTACAAACAGATGCTTTTGGAACTGGGATGATGATAGCGGTTTTCCAGCAGGATGGGACGATGGCTTGGGACAGGGAGATGTTAAAAATCTCTGTGAGAATCCCTGTTAGTTCGTCTGCACAGGCCCAGAGTACTTTCCCTGGTACTCCGTCGGGTCCAGCTGCCTTGCTTGTGTTCACATCCCTCAGTGCTCTCCTCACCTGATGTTCCTGGAGGGATAACGAGGTGTTGGTAAATGTTCCTGGAGGGATAACGAGGTGTTGGTAAATGTTCCTGGAGGGATAACGAGGTGTTGGTAAAAGCTGGGGGAGGCGCTGATTGTCCGTTCACCTCAAACCGGGCGAAGAAACAGTTTAATTCCTCTGCCATTGTAGCATCAGGAGAAATGGATGTGCTGTTTTGGCCCTTATAGTTGGAGATATATTGTAATCCCTGCCACACTTGCCGTGGGTTATTGTCCATAATATATCCCTCTATATAAATAAATAAATCTATTTCCCCAGTATTTAGGCTAGATGAAGTCAATGTAGAAAAGATCAAGGACAAAACGTGTATAGAGATATGTGGAAGATGATGCGGATATGATACCATTATATAACATAATTGTCTGTGATTAGAAAAAGTTAACACACACAGTGCGAAATTCTAAGCGCCCATTGGATGATTTTGCTGTCAGTAAAAACACGGGCGAGGGTGTTTGTTGTGTCCGAGTTTATGATTGGATTTCTCATTTGAAAATCTCACAAAGTTGTCTTCACAAAATGTTATTTTAGTAATTTACCTACACACACATACATACTTATATATATCTATATAAGACATGTATTAATAATTAATTTAATGTGTTTAAGCAATATAGAAAATGCTAGTGTGTTTACTTTTATATATTTGAATTGGGGAAAAGTGTCTGGTCAAATTTGGGCATCAAATTTCACACCTGAGACCTTGTAACACTAATGAGTCACATGACACCAGGGAGGGAAAATGGCTAATTGGGCCCAATTTGGACATTGTCACTCAGGGGTGTACTCACTTTTGTTGCCAGCAGTTTAGACCTTAATGGCTGTGTGTTGAGATATTTTGAGGGGAAAGCAAATTTATACTGTTATACAAGCTGTACACTCACTACTTTACATTGTGGCAAAGTGCAATTTCTTCAGTGTTGTCACATGAAAAGTTATAATCATATATTTACAAAAATGTGAGGGGTGTATTCACTTTTGTGAGATACTGTAATTTGATGTTTTCAACCCCAGGATCCAATATGCTAGTTCCTAATGTTTTAGTCCTTAAACACAGTTGGTGTAGCTTTCAACAAAGATATTCAGTGCAGTTTTAACTGTTATTGTTAGCAGCATCAGTTCATCAATTTTGAAACCATATAGGGGTAATGGTATAGGTAATAACAGCTGGAATCCTGGAATTCTGTCATACAAGTCCTGAATGTGTATACTGGAATATTGCACCATTATTCAAGAAGAAATGCCTCCAGTACTTTTAAGGATGAAGGAGGTAAACATCTACTTTGCTAGCTGTGCTCCAGAACTTCCCATAAAGGCTGAATGAAGTTTAGATCTGGTGATTGGTGAGGCCATAGCAAGTGGTTTGAAATCATCCTGGTGTTCATGAACTCACTCTTGAATTTGTTTAGCAGGGTTTATTATGGACCCCCTCCGTGTTTAAGTTGGCATCAGATAATGAGGGCTGAAGGAATCCTTTGGCTCTCAAAAAGTAAACCGCCCAGATGTAGGAAAGGTAGACAAAGATGAATTACAGGTTTGTGAAGATGAGAATATAGTTTACAGTTTTTTATTTTGTTTTAGGGGCATTGAGCAACTATACTGTTAAGTGTCCATCGATCTCTGTCGGTCAGCTTTGACTTGCAACCACTGTGCCTCTTTGATTTTTGATGTTTTCCTTGACACACCAAATATTTTTTGATGACAGACCAGTAAGAAGCATAGGTGTTCTAAATTTCGACTTAAAAAGATGTTTTTTGCCTACTGAGTCCCGCATAGTGCATCGTTGTGGTCAGGGTTCAAATCCTGGTTGCAAAAATTCAGACTATCCCTGGGAGGTCTGTTAGGGGCAGCGCTGAACCAATTTCGTTACCAGGGAAGAGGGGTAAGTATTCTGACACAATTACCATGTCACACCATTCTCGTGACACCTTGTGCAGTTCGGACATCTGTGAATTAAATTATAGTGGTATGGTTGGCAAATATGTAGTCCTCCTGTGTGTACTGACTTAAGGCTTCCATGTTGAAAACAGTCTGATATGAATCAGAAGGTTTGATCAAAGCGTATGTGCTTGGAGAAAGTATGATGAATCATCAACCATCCTGCACCAGAGATGGGTTATCAACAAGATGTAGAGTAGGGCCTAAATGGGAATTGGTCATGACAAATTGAGTTAGGCAGAAAATGGGGTATAAAATAAATTAAAAATGATATCTAAGGCCCAGACATATTGGTTGAATTGTTAGCACTTCATTTAAATAGTTGAAGTCAATTCCAGTGTTTAACTCTTACTAATCGGTCAGATCGATGACGGTTGTTCAATTGCATTTAATGAATAGGTAATCAGAAAACCAGCAGGCTCCGGCCCCTGTATGGTAAGGTTTGAGTATCCCCAGTTTAACACTTTGGTCTAAAATCTCTCATGTCAATTGAGTTAAGATCTGGTGACTGCGAAGGCCATAGCATACAATTTACATAATTTTCTCCAAACAGCTTTCCATCGCAAGAAATGTTCACCTGTACTAGTTTATGTTAATAATGACATAAAATAAAGCTAAAAACATTTAACGTCGTATTTACACTGCATTCTTATCCCAAAATCAACAACAGTCGGGTCAACACTTAAACATATTGACAGACAGCAAACACCTAAGGGCTTCGATACGCTTGTGGGGACAGCCTGCCAGAGTGTTTTAAACATAACCTGTTAAGCTTCCTGTTCCTGCCAAGTGTTGAGCAATGTTCTTTTCTACAGTATTCACTTTTAAGATGTGGTGGCTGATTCTTAGCAGGAACAGTGGAAGGTTTTTTCTAAGTCTTGGGTTCAAAGAGTTTGGACAAAATGCTACAAATGATTCTAGTTGATATGAGGCAGAAATTTGATAAAGTTGACTATTCAATCATCACACTTTTTGGCAAATGTGAGCCAATCCATTAGCCATCTGTCTAGATGTAAGAGACAAAAGTGAGGTATATTGATAAAATCTACTAACAAGTAGTAGGGTAAGTCTCTGTCTGTTCGAGGCACGTCCTTGTCGATGATTCGTATAGCCTCTTGAAGCTCTTCAAGATCAAAGGTCACCCGCTCAAGCAACACCTGGATACAGGGACAGGGGCCAGAAGAACAAATGGTCAAATCGACTGATTCTAAACCCTGTGTCTTCATAGCCTAACATGGATTTGAAAGGTATGTTACAATACATGTCAATGATATCATCCTCTATTAGTCTGAGTGAATTATATTGACATAGGCGGGTCAGCCAAAACATACAGTTTGTTAGTCTAACATCCATGTCCTGTTGCAGACTTAAGCAGACTTTTGAAACTGTCCCAATCTAGATGCATGCCATAAATGTGCAATACATAGTAGTTCTCTGTAAGGGAACTATGTTGTCAATGGGATTAATTGGAATAGTTTTTTGATATGTCACCCACAGTTTTTACAACTGTAATTTGCAGTTTTGCAGTATAAATTGCGAATAGTTGAATGGAAAACATGGAATGTTTAGGGTCATTTCTAAATATTTTATATGAAATATCAGTTAAATCTTATTCTTCATCATTTGTTTTGAGACTTTCGTATTTGTACCTGGGCCTGTAGCTCCAGGAAGGACAGTCTATCCCTGACCTGTTCACTCTGGTCCTCCGCCTGCTGCTGAACCCTCTCCTGCCTCGCATCAAAGTACCGCACTGCTGCCACCAACTCCGCTAGACAACACCACATGGAGAGTTGTAAGAGTTAAGTGCAGGGGGGAAAGAGAAACACAGAGACGTAAGACATACCGGTACTTTATTATACTAACACCTATGGAGGTCTATGGAGCCTGCATGGCAGTGTGCTTGATTTTATACTGCCAGCAAGGGGTTTGGCTGAAATAGCCAAATCCACAAATTTTATGGGGTGTCCACATACTTTTGACCATGTATGTTTTCATGCTGGAGAAAAACAGAGTATACAGGTGCAGTTAATAGTACCATCTGTGCCATTAAGATGCATGCGGATGGTGGAAGGAAGTAGCTGTTGCCATTTCCTCTTCATGGCTTGGTAGCGAACGTTGAGCTGCTCCTGCAGCAGGGGGCGCTCCAAAGAGGTGGAGCTGCAGGGGAACATTCCAAACAGGAAACGCCACACCTGGCCACGCTCCGAAAGGGAAACACCACCTAGAAATATATCACAAGTTTCAATCCAGATACATCACAGGTTCATATTTACATTTTAGTCATTTAGCAGAGTCATCTTATCCAGAGCGACTTACAGTGAGTGCATTCAATATTTAAAAAACAGTGAATGGGCAAAGGTCTGTGCTGGACAGACAGTCATACAAAATGTTTTTTTTAAAGACAAAAGAGGTGGTAAACGTTTATTAAAAAGTGCGGTTTTCAGATGGTTCCACCATATTACAGACAACTGGTTCAATCCAGATACATTATATCATCATATTCACTGTTTGAAAAACTAGGCAAATAATTAAATTAAATGCCATTAACACATAATTTGTAATAAGAGGTGTGAACTAGCATAAAATACACTTGCAGAGGTAATAACATGTCCACTCGGGTTCTGGGAAGTTAGATCAAGTATATAAGATAAAGAGGGATGGAAGGATGTATGTTTGTATGTACAGTATCTCACAAAAGTGAGTACACCCCTCATGTTATTGTAAATATATGATCATACCTTTTCATTTGACAACACTGAAGAAATTACACTTTGCTACAGGTAGAAAGTGTACAGCTTGTATAACAGTGTAAATGTAAAAGTTGTGAGTGTACAGCTTGTATACCAGTGTAAATTTGCTGTCCCTTCAAAATAACTCAACACACAGCCAGTAAAGTCTAAACCGCTGGCAACAAATGTGAGTATACCCCTAAGTGAAAATGTCCAAATTGGGCCCAATTAGCAATTTTCCCTTCCTGGTGTCATGTGACTCGTTACAAGGTCTCAGGTGTGAATGGGGATCAGGTGTGTTAAATTTGGTGTTATCGCTCTCACACTCCCTCATACTGGACACTGGAAGTTCAACATGTAATTGTTGCTCTATAGAAAGATGGCCTAGGCAATAAGAAGATTGCCAAGACCCTGAAACTGAGCTGCAGCACAGTAGCCAAGACCATACAGCGGTGTAACAGTACAGGTTCCACTCAGAACAGGCCTCGCCATGATCAACCAAAGAAGTTGAGGGGGTGGGGGGGTCAGCCTGTCAGTTCTCAGACCATACACTGCACACTGCATCAAATTGGTCTGCATGGCTGTCGTCCCAGAAGGAAGCCTCTTTTACAGATGATGAACAAGAAAGCCCGCAAACAGTTTGCTGAAGACAAGCTGACTAAAGACATGGATTACTGAATCCATGTCCTGTGGTCTGATGAGACCAAGATAAACTTTTTTGGTTCAGATGGTGTCAAGCATGTGTGGCGGCAACCAGGTGAGGAGTACAAAGACAAGTGTGTCTTGCCTACAGTCAAGCATGGTGGTGGGAGTGTCATGGTCTGGGCCTGCTTGAGTGCTGCTGGCACTGGGGAGCTACAGTTCATTTAGGGAACCATGAATGTCAACATGTACTGTGACATACTGAAGCAGAGCATGCTCCCCTCCCTTTGGAGACTAGCCCGCAGGGCAGTATTTGAACATGATAATGACCCCAAACACACCTCCAAGAGGACCACTGCCTCGCTAAAGAAGCTGAGGGTAAAGGTGATGAACTAGCCAAACATGTTTTCTAGGGCTGCAACAACGAATCGATGTCATCGATAAAAATCGATTATTAAAATTGTTGGCAAACGCATTTCATTATCGATTCGTTGGGTCTATTTTGTTGCTCGCTGTGTGGTGGAGCTACGTCACCTAAAGAACATTTTTTTTAACTGTCTGACCGAAATCTTCGATATTATGGCATAACTTCACTTTCAATTCAACAAA
>JACXGM010031227.1:0-13023 GCA_016801145.1 Umbra pygmaea
TAAATATTATATGGATAATTAAGGTGTTGTGAAGTGATGAATATATTATCCTTTTATTAAGCATGGCCCAAACATAACCTATTGTTGAATTAACACAAACGTTGTTATTGAAAATATATATGTTGTCTTTTAAAATGTATTTTTATGGGGGGGGGAATTTTTGACCTCGGTATTTGTTAAATCCTGGTTACGGCCTTGCTTGTGCTAAAGCTAATTGTGATCTACCGTAAATAAAAACAAACAAACAATGACTGTACATTTTCTGGAAAACACCAGATGCTAACAAAGACCAGATAACTATCTGATCAGAGAATAGAGACACAGTATGTTTCATGAAAACCACCTCTCTTTTACCTTGCTGAAACAATATTTCTCTTATATCCTAAATTCAGTTTTAACAAAGATTTCAATGGCCAAGTGAGCAGTGAGAGGCCATCAATTTGTATATTTGCATAATTGTGTCTTTCAGTCTATATTTTGTGAGGCGCTGCTCGGTTTCACATACAACCTGTGAAATACAGTTGGTGATTTATTCCTGAATGTTACATCTGCATTTTGGCCTGGGTGTACAATGTAATAATTCCCAGCTTATCTTAAACAAATACATTCCCTCATTTAGTGGTAGCTTTTGACCAGACAGGAAATGCACAAAATATGAAATAATAAATGCTGAACAGAGCCACCCGTCCTGAGCTTAAGCCTTGCTTCCCTCATAGGATCTGGTGGGCAGGGGGAAGCAACACATCAACGACCGCATTGATTTGCGATGGGTTCTTTGTGAAAAGTGTGAGATGTGAAAATAACCTATTGATCTGCGTCGAAAACATGTTTATTAAAATTGAGAGGGAGAGAGAATTGACAAGCTCGATAATGGCACTGAGAGACATCCTGGTAATGCACTACAGGAAACCCATTAGTAGTAACACAGAGTACAGAAGCTATTTTAATCAAACCTTACTGTGTTGGGTCTTCAACCTATTTTATAGCTCTTTGTGAATTAACTCCTACTACACACTGATTTGCAAAGAGTAACTCCTTCTTTAAAGTCACCTTTGATATACTATGATTCAAGTGTACACTCAGCACCCTGTTGTTCAGGCAGAAAAGGACAATGACCCTGAAGGCATGGAAACAGATTGGCATTGGGCGGATATAAAACAAAAAAACGTCTCATCAGGTTTAATCCGGGCTAATATGGAAGAGCAGACGAGATTACAAACACCCCAGTGGTGCAATTTGAAATTGGTGATGTAGCTGGACTAGAAAAAATTTCAGAGTGTGATAACTATGGGCTTTATTAAAATGAATATCCCTATATTAGAGCTTTTACCATTAATATGACACATGTCCAAGCAACATTTAGTCAGGTAAAGCACACGTAAGTAGTGACAGAGAAAAGGCACCAAAGACAAGACAATGGTGGCAATGCAACACAGCTAAAGCAGATTAGACCTTGTTTAACACATTAAAACACACATTTTACTATTCCATTTACTTATCCACCTGGATCACAGGTAATTACTGAGATTACCTGCTAATCATTACAATGTGTGTGGTTGTGAATAGCCCCTCTCTAATCAATACGTGTGTAAGTTGTGCGTTCAAATCACCTTGTCCTCTATTCTTAGGTAAACATCCATGTGAATGACAAAGACGGCTATAGTTTTATAGTCAGTGTTTTCTCGGTCGGGCCCTGATTCTAAACAATAATGACTTTTTAATGTGGACCTGTGATTACATTGTCATGGTGAAATATGGGGGCCCTTGACTGCTTAGGAAATGAAGGGCCAAACATGAATTACTACAACAGCATAAATTACCCCAGTGAGCCAGGTTAGGCAATCTTCATAAATTCAAATATAATCTTAACAGACCTGGTAAACCCAACCAGCGGCAGGAAAAACTGAGAAGATGGGCTGGACAACACTGTAATTGTTGCAGAAGGATCTAGAAGCTGCCAGGACAAGGATTGTAACATGCTGAGCATTACTTTGACTGATGGTTAAAGGAAAAAGAGATAGAGTCAAGGCATAGGTTCAAGAAGGCCATGAATGTTGAAAAGACATCTAATTTAAAACAAGTTGTTTGTACTTCCCCAGGGTCAGTGTCAAGTTTTATATTTTCACTCACATCAGCATAACACCAAGGCTTCAGTGAGGTCACAAATCAGACGCCCCAAGTGCCGTGAGGTTTGGAGAGGAGAGGTGGGGTATGTCACAGCCCCGTCAGGCAGTGCTGCCATTCTATTGTATTATCTGCTGTGGACCAGAAGGGATCACGGTTTGATGGTTAAAATCCTGTTTTACTCACAGCACATTTTGGTATTCTCGTCACAAGCTGTCACACAGGATTCAGGGCCAGTGGGCGGCTAAAACCATGATAGCACACGTCCTACTAGGGCCGTGGTGATACCCTCACGGTGTTACCACAGGACCCTCTATACCATCAATAGTCTTCACATTCCAGTACAAATGGTGTGCAGAAGCCTCCTATAACATGAGAAGAATACATATTAGAGAGCTTACTATGGGTGTGCTTCTATAGGTTTCATTCAGATTACCCACAGTACACACATAAATACTAATCTCACATGCATATCACACCTGTTATGGTTGGCTGCTGCGGCTAATCGAATATGAAACCTAAATATGCCTCTTTTCTCCCAATAAGATGTATACATTCTACATTAACCTTTACACAGCTGGTACATCATACGTTAACCTTTTCACAGCTGACAAGTCATTGCACATGCTAAGTCACATCAGTTGCATCAGAGTTCAGAGGTGGTTTCACCACAAGTACATTTTTGTCTCAACCGTTCTGCCTAGCAATACTAAGATAGAAGTTTTCGCCCTTAAAAGTTTATTTGAGTCTCTCCATCAGACTTGTCCACTGCAACTAAAAAATTCACCATTGTTACAGAACGTATCTAACCAGGTGCCATCAGTTAAAGTAGAGCCAGAACTCTGGAGCCCTTTCACCCCAGGACTGTGACATGTTAGAAGGTCAACGTCCCTCATGTCATATCCTGCCGGCTGAGGAATTAACTCCCTGCTGAAACCCTGCACCAACCAGCCAGCCAGCTTTCATGCTTCAATGCATCCATTTCTCTGTGCAAGCAAGCAAATACATTAGCATTTTATTCACACTGCACAGATGGGCCTTGCGCTCCACACAAGACCGATACAGGAAAAGAAGGATGAAACACAGCACTCTGTGTGTGTGTGTGTGCTTGTGTATTCCCAAGAGGATACTGCATTGAAAGAAATCAATGACAAACTGAAACTTCCTAGGATCATGCAAATCAGAAAGTGTGATCCACCATGTGAAATTATATCCCTCGTTATCCTTTCGGTCCACCTGGGTTTGAATCAGAAGGAAATGTTTTACAATACCGCTTGATCAGAAACGCATCCCTATCGAATAACTGAAGCAACAGTTATCCATTAAATCCTCAGTCTGACACTCGGATGTATAACCTACTGCTTGAAAGAAGAGTTTTCAACAGAATACCTATATCTGAAACGCATCAAACCCTTGTGTGACTTGGTCGGCTGAAATTTAACTCCTCTGCCCGTACGTGTATGAGGCTGAAATAACTTTTCCAATCTTCCCAAAAATGAAATGAGAATCAAATCCTCCCTCTCTTTTAAAATTTTATTTTTGATTGTGAAATGTGAAGTAGCACTCAACATGAAAGTAATTTTTATACATATTTGGAATTGTAGCCGTTTCCATAATTTACATTTGTTTGAGAAGCAGCTACATTTTTGTACCTAAAAATGTTGACTAGCTAAAGAGATGTTTTAGCATGTTTGCCAACTATCACAGGCATAATGTTGCCCTTATGTATTTCATAAAACCATTGCAGCCGTGTGCTGTTTCCCCTAGGTCCCGACATCGTATTCATCATCTTAGTGTGGTGGGAAAGATACAAATATAATACACGAACCAAGGCCTATTTTTTGTAGTTCTGGTTCTTGCTCTGTGCATGTTTTCAGATAAACTGTTATACAATAATATATGCTAAACTGGCTGTTTGTTTTATCACAAATTGATGTATCAATCCTTTTCTCGTTTACAAGGTTGAAGGACACAGCAAACTGCATATTTAACCAGATATGGTAATAAGGATGCATAGTATTAACGTACTACTATTGGTTTACTGCAGTTTTTTAGAATGTGGTCATATCTGTAGACTGTTTGGAAGACACTGGCACCATTTCTGAGCCATGCCCATGAAAGCATTCTATTCCATGGTGAAGTTGTATAAAGTTGTAAAAATCCTGATTTGATACTACTCTGGCACATGACAAGGCTCAATGTGCCAATATATCTGGGCAAACTTCTGCATTTTTAAAACAAGGATGCAGGTGTTAATGAGGACCAGTAATGCTACTATTTGAAATTCTTCTTGTCCTGATCTTAGTATTCTCACTTCTGAACTGTAATTCTTTATCTTACAGTGAAGTGGATTATTGTTAGGTTTTGCTGCTTTTGTTGTAAGGCTACTTCGTGTACTATTTTGCCAGATGATTGACAGATGCTAAGCAACCATTTCACTGGATTTACTTTGGCCCCTTAAGGAAGTGACATTTAAGTACTGCTAATCAGATGTTTCTTCCATTGCATTCTCTATCTTTACTTGCCTTATTTCTTAAATTGCTTTATGCATCCCAAAATCGCAGGATGTATGTTCTGAGGAAACTATACTGTCAAATCCGAAATATGTGAAATATGAACGTATGAGAGGGTCAATTACATTTGTAGGAAGCAAAATAAAAAAACGAATAACATAAAATATGAACATATGAAGATCATGATGTAGCGTGTAAGTAGCATAGATTTTGCTAGGACGGAGGTTGGGGATGGTGGATGGGCGTATAAATTTGCTACTTTTATCCCAGTGTTCACAAGTTAAAATTCACATGGACAATTTGTGTGTTTTTTGTTCTCCAATCAAGCATGATGCAGATGTGTTGCACATGTGTGTCTGTAGACAGGCGAATGTCTGTTTTTTGTAATGTTATAACCTTTATCCTAACCTTAACCTCACTAACGAGATGCCTAGCCTTAACCGTTAGTAACCTCACGCCTAACCATTACCATAACCTTAACAGTGAAAGTTGGAATACAATTTTGAACACTATGGAATGTATGGAAGGTGTGTAATGTTCTCGCATGAATCCAAGAAAGGAAACGGAAGGAGGAATATAGCCTAATAACAAAACGTCCAGCTGAAATGTAAAAACACCCTAAATATGTTGGCATATAAAGTAATTCATGTTTTGAAAATACTTTTCTGAGAAGGTAATTTGGGAGAACTTCTGAGATGTATGGTTGGCTTTATTTCTTTTAGCACATCACAAAAAGTATATAATTGGACAACACAAAAAACAAATATGTTTTATGGTACTAAGCATTATTTATATTTATTCAATAGTAGAGTTTTTTTCAAGAGCAAATGAACACTAATGCACAGATAAATAGTTATACACAAATTTCCCATGCTGGAAAGATTTTTGCACAATACTGTCAAAATCTATTAACACTGTAGTATTAAACAAAATCATCAATATTTTTTTTGTGCGGGCTATCTAGCTATCAATGCAAGATATCCTTTTTCTAGTGAAAACGACAAAAGCGAAATGAAATCTGGCCATGAAACAGCCCATGAATGGGACTTTATTACTGACGGTTCTGCTTTATCACGGATCAGGCTATGATGATATCATTTGGGCCTTTTCTCTGAATTTATGCTGGGGGATAAAGCTAGGTTATTACTGTGGTAATGTATCTGGGAGGAATGTAGTTTTTTCACATATTTGGTAATTTGAAGAGTTATTGTGGTGGAGAAAACATCTATCATGGAAAACAAATTTAAGTAAATGTGAGTGTTTGTTTTCATCCTAATGGTTTATTCATTCCCTTATTATGTGACTCATCATAGAACATTGCACATTATTGAAACTGAACTCACATTTCATCCTGTAAATGGCTACAGTTGGGAGGTAGAAAAAGAACAGATTACTAGAGTAAAGTAATCCCAGCAGTGTGCGTAAAGAAAGGAGAATTGTGGCCATGTTTACAAATGGACCAAACAGAGCATCTAAAATGAAGGTCAGGTTAAAGAAAATTTGGTGGTTTCACATGTTACAGTTATTGTTAGTGGAATCTCTCTTCTACCCTGCATGTGACCCGGGTCTGAGTTCACCTTTAATACTTCCAATCCCAGACATCCTACATCCACTTTGGCTTTACACACAATAGATTTGTGACGGGTCCGTGGTTGCTTCCTCTTCTTCTCCTATCTATTATTGATCTGATGTGCCGTGGTGTGTGTTCGTGTGTGGGCGTGCATGTCTGAGCCTGCATGATGAATCGGATGATGTCATCCTTTATAGCTCCACAAGGCTGTGCGCCTCGAGAGCAGAAGCGTCTCAGCTCTCTCCGGGACAGTGCCTAACATGCTGGGGAAGGAGCACCCCTTTGTCGCTTGGCCCAGACACTGCGGTTCTCTCGGTAATGGCTTATTGGCCTGAATATTCCATCATACCGTAAGTGTTCAAGTGTCAACTCACATCATACTCAGCAGGTGTGATGAGTGCTCCCTGTATGTGTTTGTGTATGTCGGTGTTTGTATTTGTGGTACAGTAGAATGTGGAAGGGGGGCTCAAACATGTGAAATCCCCAGACCAGTCAGGGCAGATGGAGGCTGTATTTATAAAATAGAGTGGAGCGAGGCATCTTTGTTTCCCTCACATATCCTGCAAAGCACAATGGCACACAGACAGGTCTTCACTGTAACTGCATTTATAATTCTTCACTGACAAACTGCTATGAGGTGTAAATGCTTTACTGGTGACACAAACATTTACAGCATACAGAATACAGTGAGGACTGTTCCTCACAACATACTCCAAATGTAAATCAAATTCACAAAATATCTCTACAAAGACAGAGATTAAAGTCACACAAAAAATGTGGTTGTGCAATAAAGGACTGTAGAATTGTGTCCATATTATAAGGTTTACACATAGGAAGAGGAAATAGAACGTTAACAGTAGAGCGAGTACATTTTAGTACCTGCACTGCATCCCTTGTTAGTGTAGCTGCTATGGTGCTCTCTGAGGCGCAGAGGTTCCTTGAAAGTTACCTTGTTCGCCATTTACCATGAGGCCACCAAGCTAGCAAGGCACATACTGGTCTTGCCATTCAGAATCTGTGACAAGGACAGAGCAGTGCAGTTCTGTACTTGTGCCTGGCTGCCTCAGTCTGATAAAGACATGTAATTACACACAGGCATTTATCTCCACCTGGCAACAAACCCCATCTCCACCTGATGACATTAAGCCACATCGTGACCAACCCCCTACCCCACGACCCAGACCTCCGAGTTCAATTTCAGATAACATTGTCTCCCACATTCCATTCAGCAGTTTTCGAAAAAGTGTTTTCATAATCTCTGACTGAACCTGCACATATTCAGAAGGATGATAATGACCTGGTATCACTGGACGGTTGACAGATTGCTAAGGGGAACGTACAGTAGCACCCACCTCCTGAAATATTCAATGCAGAGATCAAGAGGAGAACTTGGTTGTCGACTCAGGAAGAGAGGTACGTCAGACACTATGTTACACCCAACAGTTTAAATTACAAAACTTGTTAAGCGTTTGTCAGCAGTGAAACACTAATGAGAGCCTGACATAAGTCAGCTCTAAATTATTGAGCGAGGCTAATAAAGTATTGATCCAGTCCTGGAGTGGGGAATGTTTCATGGACTGATCTTTACATACTACCAACTGATGACAGAAGAATAGCACAGCTTGCAATATTCCCAATGATCCCCCAGGTTCGGCTTTGGACCATGAACAATCAAATTACCTACAACTCTAAAAATGACCAGGTACATTTCCCCTCCAGGTACCTGGAGCATAGACTTCATGGGGTCTTCTGGGGAGTCTGAGGAGAACCAGGATATATGCTGGGCCATGTAGGCCTCTGCTGCTCTGTAAATGTCATGGAAGGAGATGAAAATACTCTAAACTCGCATACATACAGCTACTTCTGCTAGTTCTGTAAATCAGAATGAGGGTTATTATACTGCACAGATGCGCAGCTGCTGAAGTCTGTGAGAGTCTCTGCTACTGCTTTTCATGGCAACGTTTTTATCTGCAGTGGATTTAGGCCTCACCTCAGACATGAGTGGCCTCTTTGGCCAGTCACTTCACTTTCAGTAGTTGCTGAAATACCAAAGAGTTTTAAAGTTGAAATTAGTTGAACCACTCTGACCGCAATATAGATCAACACGGCATGACAAGTCTGTGAACATACATGTACCTTAAGAGGCTGTTATGGGGATAGGATTTCCTCTGTCAAACACCTAACAAATATCCAGGTTCAAGATTCAGGTTTTAGAAGGGAATTCGTGTAATACAAATGTGCTATGTTATAATAATGACAGATGCTCAAATTTTGCACGTTTTCAAACGAGGTTAATCTGTTCTGGTTCAGACTCGTATGTGTTTACATCAGTGCCAATACTCACAGTTAAATTAGTGGTGATGTGTTATCCTGACAGGAAAGCAACATGTTAATACCTTGCTAGAAATAAGGAGGGTTCTTAAGTTGTTGCTCAAAAATGTTTTATTAAGTTGCATGGAGGTTTTCATTTTCAGTGATAACAAAATTAAACAACCAGTATACCCCTTTGTTCAAATGCTCATCTGCTGAAGTACACTTTGTAAAAACATACACATCTATGACAAAGATTAGGCTGTTCTCATGGCGATACGTAAACAATTGTGCGAAACAATTAATTTGTACACTTGTATGTTTCCGGAGCCATGGGAACATAAAGCCTTGGATGTTTATTAAAACCGTTTACCTTAACCTCACCCTAAACTTAAAATCACCTTACCCTAACCTTGACCTTAATAACCTAGCATGTTGTGCCTGAACTAGACGTTTTCCAAATACTTTAAATTGAATGGTCATATCCACTATTTTGTCTACATAATACGGCAACATTTCCATCACATACATTTACCCACATATTGCCATGAGAAAAGGTAGCAAAGATTGACTATACAAGGCAAGTTGTTTTGAGACTTGTTCCATCAGTCCAGCGCTTCTGAGAAAGATAAATACTTTCATAAGATGTCAATCAAAAACTTACAAGTGAGTATCGATGACAGCAAACTCAGTGGAACTGGGTCTAGGAAACTGACAGGCTGGTTGGTGTTAGACTGGTTTGAAGCCGATCTCTCTTAATCAGTTGAACCAGGGAGCAACACCTGCCCAGAGGACCACGATGCAAGTTTAATTCCATGAATTATGCAATGAACACGGCCTCCTGCTTCTAACTTCAATCACCGAAACCTGCACCAAGATCAGCACAGCCTGGGTTCCCCAAGACAGTGTGTGTAAGTGTGAACACAGCTATTCAATGAAACTTCAATTATGCATGGGTGAGGATCAGTCATTACTTTAGGTGTTCCTCTTCATTAACCAACACACACACACAAATCCCAATGTATGTTTGCACTATTCTTAATAAAATAAAGAAATATTTCAACATCTTTCTAGAACACTGAATGAATTTCAAACAAGCCACAAGTCATCATTAAGGTTCAGTATATTCATGTCCTTCTCCCTAACGCCAGTGGTTGTAGAAAGGCGTAGATGTTATGCAGTTGTAGGGAGACACAGAGGGCTTGTAAGTGTTGGGGTATTTCACATGTGGGCTACAAAGTTGTAACATAAACTGTAACAAGCAGTGCAGATGCACCGTGGCTTGTCTCTCCTCACTCTCAATCTCCATCTGAACCTCTACTGCAGACAGTACGGTATATCACTACAATTGGCCCCTTCTTTTAGTTCAGTGTTCTAACCCTCAAAAGGGATGCCTGCCTTATTCACCATCCCACACACACCATAGCTGTGAAGATGTGACTGACAGGTGCAGTACACCAGGGTTCAGTTGTGCATAACTGAGAGTGGAAAAACACAGTTGTCATATTTGGTAAACAAAAGCAGAATATCTACATTAACATTTAACTGGTAAATTAATTACCATAGATACTTTACCTATTGTTTCCTGAAGAATATAACTTAGAAAAACCTTATGATGTTATTGTAACTACCATAACCCACCACAATCCAAAATATAATCTTTGTTTCATAGCAACAATTGTAAACAATGTAACATTTCAAGAAACCAAGAAACACTATAGCCTCAAAACATTTTTAAAATTATAGTTTGATTTATTGGATTGATGGTGAAGGCTTTTATAGCTCTGTTTATGAATAAGAAGTTTCTCCAGACTAATCCCTCAGCTTGAAAACACAAGGGGTTGACCACTTTTTATTGTTAAAATTAAGAATCCCAATATTACTGGAAGGTAGATGGACTAACTCCCTCACTCGCGGTCTGGTGTGTTCCCATGGGAATTGACAAGACAGACATACATGCCACAAGACATAATATTTGGGCAATTGGAACCACTGCATGTTTCATTAATGAACTGTTTGTCTATGTAAAGCATAGCCCACTAAAACTGTTTACGAGCACCCTGTGGCATCAGAGCGATGTGAACTACGATACACTAGCCACAGTTTAGAAAAACAAACGTGTAATTCACCAACCTCATGTAAACATTATCTAGAGTAATAGGACTGGGCCCGGGACAACATACCCGGTTGTCCCCCCCGTCAGCTGCCCTGTTTCTGACTACTGACTCCATATTGGTGTTGAAGAAGACAATGATGAGTTATGGTATCCATTTTTGGAATTCTCCTCAAACCCTCCCCCTGTTCAAGCTCATGTGTATGTGTGGTCCATTGGGGGGGAAATGCTGAAGATAATGAATTATTGAGAGGAATTTTCATGGGCTGGAGGTCAGAATGGGGAGAAAAAACCCTTCCATGATTAAAAATGTATGTTTTCTTATTGTCTGCCATGCTGAGAGCTAAAATAGAAGGAAATAAGAAATTTTCTATGCCTACACTATCAAAAGCAGAATTCCTCAGAAATATACACGTTCATTTGAACTGACCAGCTGTATAAAAGCTATTTTCAGATGAGTTATATTACATTAATGATAAAGAGCACTTGCTTATTTCACTCACTAACAATACAGTATGATTTTCATGATTATCGCCCCCCCCCCCATTGGAAAATCAATATTTTAGCTTTACAGATTTATGTTTCCTCAGTGTGAAGCAACTTTGGGCTGTTAAGAAAAGTACTCCAACCAGGGAGAAAAGTCTAACAATAGCTAATTAGATTGTATTTGCAAATCTGATGGCTGGAACAGTACAAAAGGGCTGGCACCCTTAACAAGCTCCATTCATCGTAAAGTTAAATTGGCTCTCTCACGCCCTAATTGATATTTAATTTGAACAGTTCTAGTTATGATTTGAATGTCTGTTCATTCCACAGTGCTCTGTAGACTCGTTAAGAGTCATGAATAGCCGGAGGTTCCTGCCTGGTGTACAGCTGAGCTTCACTAGTGCTCTAATAAAGATTGGGGATTTATGCTTTTACCCTTTGGTTATAGGTTTACTGGAACATGGACTCATTAAATCCAGAGATGTTCACCTTGCCATATACAGACAGAGAAACACACAGACCTTGAATATACCTAATCCCAGTACAAACACAAAAAGATAAACACATATGTGTGTTACTGATGTGCTTCCTTTAAAATAACTTCACTGTATTGTTCCCACCTCCTCAGTCAATATAAACAGCTGTTCAATTACCCGTCCACTCGCCCCACTCGCTCTGTACAACGGAGCGGTGGGATGTACACTACCTCTGTTTTCCCTCTGATTTTCTCCCCCATATCTCCAATGACAAAAAGATGTTGATCCATAGCCAGCCCCGCCTCATCACTGTCCCATTAGCTGTGGTATATCCCGTCCCTCATTAGGAGGGAGATGGAGGGCTTCTGGGGGCACAGACGAGTGATGGCTCCACGTGCCAAACATGACATCAGCCCCAGCTGCTGACAAAACATCATTTCTTCTTTACAGCCTGATGAATGCTAATAGTTGGACCAGACCATGTACACTGGCAGTGGTGGTGCTGGTGCGGGTGTATACACAGTGAGGGATAACTGTAAGACTAATAGATTTATCCTGCCAATGAGCTTCGTCCCGTTCCTCCCCGTGCACCTGCCCCGAGTCCCAGAGCACATGACCATTTGTCACACGTATTTGTCTGACAGACATTCTCTCAGCGGACACACAGGTGATGGGTAATTACTGTAGAAATGTTTGAGAATGGACGCAACTCATTCACTCACGGACATATTTGGCTAATGCCTGTCCTTCCTGGCCTGTAACTGAATGAAAACTGTTCATTTAAAATTAACCTTGGAAATGCTATTTTCAATTGCCGAGCATCTCCACAGTAAGGAAGAGTCTATGTCTTGATAATGATGTTCTGTCTAGAGTCATTGCAGGTAAACAATGGCATCATGACCCATAACAACAATAAGCAAAAACAATTGCAAAGAGCATGTCTTTGTCCAGCTGAACATTAACGATTCATGTGTCTGTCCAACTGTTGTACCATGAACTCAAAATCATACATCTGTCACAGTGCCATACATTACAGCAAATAACAATGTAACATGCTCAGTGTTGACATTTTTGTTGGTATCAGGGCAGGACCAGGGAGCAGAGCAGGGAGAGGTCTGTTTTATAATGACATAGTGCTTATACAGTAGGAGTGTCTTGGCTTTGTGTTTTTTCCACGAAGAGTTATGAGAGTAAAGGGAGTGGCTGCAGACAAACTCTGGGGAGCGCAGCGCTAGGCATGACAGAATGGATTTGCTGTGATCAAAGGGAATGGACTTTGATGAATACTGTTCATTAGGCACACTACAGTGGGTTTACTAGAAATAACATAGGGACGGAGAGGCAGAGTATAAGAGAGCGATAGAGGGAGAGAAAGACAGAAGGAGAGAGAAAGTAAAAAATCAGGAGGGGGGGGGGAGGGGGAAATGGAGA
>JACXGM010031228.1:0-13023 GCA_016801145.1 Umbra pygmaea
CAGAGCACAGCATACAGCGGGACAGACCGTGAGAGAGGTGTGCGAACTTAAAGGGCCAATGCCCCACAATAACACAGAAACTAAGACACCATGCAATTGCACTGAACTCTAAACAACCACAGTAGAAAATACATTCAAATAACAATGTGTCCATAATTCAAGTCCATGGCACGCCAGCCACACTGGCTGAGCGTGACAGCTACAGCTAAAACATTCCACCCTGTTAAGTTCCAGCCTGTTAGGTTATGTATAATATGTGTAATGTGTAATGCCTAACAGGGTGGAACCCCACAGGTGTTTTTAGATATACACCTTACTGATTAGAAATTCTAGAAGTTTTTTATTATTATTATTATTATTATTATTATTATTAGTAGTAGTAGTAGTAGTAGTAGTAGTAGTAGTGTTGTTTTTGTTTGTATATATCATTGTTGTAAAACTAAACTGTGATAAATGGAAAACTATGCTTTATGAAAAAAATTAAAATTGTTCATGTGTGTTTTAAAGTCATTGGATATGGTGAATCTGAATCTGACTTGTCAGGGGCCTACTTATGTTCCACCCTGTTATGTTCCATTTTACCCTGTTATGTTCCATTCTACCCTATTGTGTTCCATTCCACCCTGTTATGTTCCATTCCACCCTGTTATGTTCCATTCCACCCTGTTATGTTCCATTCCACCCTGTTATGTTCCATTCCACCCTGTTATGTTCCATTCCACCCTGTTAGGCAAAGAGTTCTTAAAAATAATTTAACCACAACATTAAGTGTTTGGTATATTTGTGTTGTTTTGTTAATTGAGGTACATGTAATGCATATACATTTATTTCTAAATGATTAATTTCCCCATACTACAACAGAAAGGTACAGATCCTTAATATTCAAGATATATATTCTTCATAACATTAAAACTGTTAAATGCAACAAGAATGACACTTTTATCATAGTACAAGGGACACATTATATCCAAGAAATGTTCAATATTGTTTCACTTGTACATTTTTAAGACTTTGTGATTACCATGTATATGTCCCTAACAGGGTAGAAAACGTCTGGAGGAAAATGTACAAAAAACATCCCATAATTATAATATTTTCAGCCCCTGAGCTTGGCCAACATGCATTCCTCATTGCTAAGTATGGCACTGTTCTGACAATGTTAAAAACATCAAATACAATCAATTGTATTTTCAGAAAATAGGAAGCCAACATTTTGATCCAAAACAGGAATCACCTGTTTTCAAAATGTACTTCTTTCCCAGTCGACAGCAAACCAATATGACACTATATCAATGAACCGCACCACTCCTCTGAACACCAGAGCATATATAGGAACTAATAGATAACAGCTGTATGTAATATATCAAATATTACAAGCACTTGATAAACTATACTGAGACCTATCCATAGCGACTAGTGTCCAGGTGTGTGGCACCACAGCTTTATAATCCATACTATCAATAACATAAACACAAAACCACAGTACATACGCACTGGAAATACAAATATACATAAATACACAAATATATACACAATGAGTCCATATCTCAGTTCATGGAATGGTTTCCCCTTCTTGGATAATTAGAAGGGGATACCATTCCAAACAGAAATTCCAAAAGAAAATTCTGAAGTGCAAAGTATTCTTAATTGAATTTAACTACTTCATTAGGTAGTTAAATTCAATTAAGAATACTTTGCACTTCAGAATTATTTTGGGAATTTCTGTATGTGAATAAAGAATTTGGCAGCAAGAATAATATAATTGGTAAATAAGTCAATGGATTTGTTTGCATTGGTGTAATAACATATTACTGTATATCTTTTAGTACAAAGGAGTATTTCAGCCTAATTATATTAAAAATTACAATGTTCAGTTCTTTCCAGAATTTAACAGTAAACAGTAAAAATAAGGTTTACATCATATTTGTTACAGAAATTACAAGTTGTAACAATCTCATAATACATAGAAATCATTGCTTTACAAGGGTTAATGTTGTGCAATATTTTAAAGTGTATTTATTTGAATTTATTTGGAATACAAAACCGGTATGGGGACATCTTAGATGGCTGGAGAATTTGTCTAATATATTTGTTATTGCATGATTTATCAAGTAAGAAAACACCTTGCAAGGCAACAATTGGAAGGTTACCAAAATGTATACCACAGCTGGAGTGTGATTTATTAAGTATTTTTAGACCATTAAGTCTTTAACCAAATAGTTAATATCTTTAAATGGAATAGGAAAACCATGCCGTAACATAAACTGTTCATATTATAAAATATTTCCCTGTAAGTCCAAGACATCTAGAACAAATGTTTTCTCATGCCAACTTGGAAAGAATAATGATCTATTCTTCACAGTTATATTCCTATTATTCCATAAAAGTGCTTTTTATGGGGAGAAAGATTGTGAAGGTAACACATCTTCCAGGATAGCAAAGCTTGTTGCTGAATTTATGATAGTTTACTGGGTAATCTTTCAGGTAAGTAGTCACATTTCAGCAAACAATGTAGACCCCCAAGCTTCATAAAAATATTATTTGGGACAAAGGACCAAATAGAATCCTTATCTAACATAATTTCAGCCAATTCATTTGAAATGTGCAGTTTACCTCACTGTAATCTAGGAACTCCAGGCCACCTTCTGCTCTTTTATTGAATAGTACATTATTTTTAAGTACAGTATATAGGGTTTGTTTTTCCAGATAAGATCAAGGAATAATTTATTTATTTCTTTACATGTAGATTCAACAACATAAAATGACAAGGAGGGATAAACAAAACAAGATGAACCCTCTGCTGTAGATCAAAGAACTCAACCAATAATAGATAAATCCCTTTGAAGCACTTATTAAATACTTTTTTTAATTTTGGGGAAAAATTCATGTGTTGCCAAGCAATTTGATTTTTACTTACTCAGATCCTAAGGTATTTAACAGAATCGTTAACTGGAATATTCAGAATTTCTGTTTCATCAGTATCATACAGACATAGTATTTCACATTTAGATTTTAATGGACTCCAGTGCAATAGCAACCTGGGCCCATATTTATCAAGATTCTCAGAATTACTCATACCACTAACAAAGCTCAAAATAGCACCACTCTTCCACAGTAGCATAATGAGGGTCCCTAAATTCAAACCGAAGCATTGAGAACTTTGTAAATGTACAGGTATAGCGATTTCTTTTTACTTCAGCCATGCCTTTAGCCTGACAAGCTAAACCCACATCAAGATGTTGGGTCTGGGAACTCACCATTGGCAGTGCTCCATCTGAGGGGCGGGATAAACGGTTGTCTTTCAAATTCCCTCTGCACGCAATAGGATAGTGCTACAACCAACCAGAGCAACGAAGTATCCGGTCGGCAAAACTCAGAGCACATCTTCCTTTTGTAAGAATGACTTCAGTACTGTTTTTTGTTCTTTTCTCAAAGAAAAGATTAACTCCAAGTAACTCCAAGAGTCGCGGCCAGAGCCGATTCAAAAGACCGCTGTTCGCCAGAAGCAGCATCTATTTCATTGTTTTCCTGTAATTACGTTATGCCCGCCCACCGACTCTATGCACGATGTGATTGGCCTGACCAGAATTTTTTTTCCAGCTTGCAAGCCAGCAGAGAGTTGCTAGACTGACCATAGCTGCAAATTAAATTTGCTGCCGCTAGGGTGTGTCTACATTTCTAGGCTACCATGCCCTCACACCTAGGTTTAAAAGGTAATTATCAGTTCATACTAAAACTTGACACATTTGGTTAGCATGAAAACATATCCCAGAGAACGGTTGACTCGATACCCATGTGTTATTAACCCACTAGGTTCATTTTGCACCTTGAATTGTCATTTAATGTTTGGGGCAACATGGCCAATGATCCCAATATTAACAGCACTGGTTTTCTCCCCCTCCATCTCCCGTACCCCATGGAGTTTGTGGTTCCACCTACAGGAGTATCTCTGCAGTTCCAAAACACCATCTTTCAACTCTTTATTTTTACGGTGCAGCATTAGTATTGTCCAACGTGATCTCTCAGAATTCTGTGATACTACCACGGATACTTAACTTCAAACTCCGTGGCAGTTTCACAGAATCGCAGCATGACGTAGCAGAGTGTAAATAGCATAGATTTTGCAGGTTGGTAGGTTGGGGATGGTGGATGGGCGAATAAACATGCGACTCACATACCAAAGGTTGCGAGGTCGAATCCATGCAGACACTTTGCATATATTCTGTTTTCTATACCAACGCGATGCAGACGTGTTGCAAATGTACTTTTTTTTATCATTTTTTAACTCACTATAACCATGGTTACAAACAATAAATTACGACATAATACAAGTTACATCGAGTTAACAGCAAGGTTTCTAAGTGGTTAAGGTTAGGTTAGGGGTTTGGGAAAGGCTTACATCGAATTAACAGCAAGGTTTCTGAGTGGTTAAGGTTAGGTAAGGGGTTTGGGAAAGGCTTACATCGAATTTACAGCAAGTTTTCTAAGTGGTTAAGGTTATGTTAGGGGTTTGGGAAAGGCTTACATCGAGTTAACAGCAAGGTCTCACTGTGCGCCAATCGCGGACTTTTCTGTGAAACTGCCATGGATTTTGATCCGTCTTCATTTCACAGAATTTTCTGCCATTCCGTGGAACTGTCACAGATTCTGATGTTCATACTCCATGGCAGTTTCACAGATTTCTAAGAGATCAGGCTGTATTGTCATTTCGATTTTTTTATTTATTTTATCTGTGTGCATATTGAGCTCTGTGGTGATTTGATTGTCTGTAGATGTAAGGCTGTTTATCTACTCTATTGTTGTTTCATTGACTCTTCGATAGAGGAGACTGGCAAAAGTAGCTTTGTGTTTAGCTGATAAATCTTGAATGGCAGCAAAGAGGTTTGCAGTGGAAATTTTTCCCATAACTTTCCCTTTCTTGCCCGGAGGACTTATTGATGGGGTTGTAGCCATGGGGGAAATAATCATATTTATAATAATTTAATAATCATAATTATGATTAATCACGGAATATTCACCACCGCCTCCATCTCCACATCCATGTCGTTTTCGTTGCTGGCTAAATCTTTATCTGAAGTCCAGTTCTGAGAGGATTTACTACGTTGTGTTTTGCCCATTACATTAGAATATTTTCAAGAAATACTAGGCCAGTTTCATTGCATTCATCAGTAAGCTACTTTTTTAGGCTTACCTAAGTAAAACAATTAAGTTAACCTTTCAACTCCTCGCAGTTTCCTGGACAAACTATATACCTACCCACATAGATGTCATATTGGCCTCTCCTTTAAGTTAATTTAAGTCTTAAGGAACTATATTGAAACATTACATCACTTCCTGATCCACTAGGGTATAGAAATTGGGTAGCACGCATTTGACATCCAACACCATGAAGAAAACAAATGAACTGGCAGTTCAAAAGAGAGAGATAGTAAATTGGGTAATGGCTACAAGAAGATCCACAAATGATTGAATATACCGCTGAGCACTGTCAAGGCAATTATAAAAAATGCAAAAAAATTATGGAACAGTTGAAAACCTCATGGAAAGAGGACACAAATGCTTTTAACTATTCAGGATAGGGAGGAGGATGGTGAGAGAAGCAACAAAATCCATGAGAATCACTGTGACAGAATTGCAGGCCTTGGTGGCATCTTGGTTTCAAAACGCACCATCAGACGCCAACTCCACAACCACAGCCTCTAAGGAAGGGATGCCAGAAGAAAGTCCTTTCTGACCCCAAGACACAGATGCAAGTAGGGCTACAACAACGAATCGATGAAATCGATAAAAATCGATTATTAAAATTGTTGGCGACAAATTTAATTATCGATTCGTTGGGTCTACGTTGCTGCTCGCTGTGTGGTGGAGCTACGTCACTTAAAGAAAGAAAAAAAAAACAGTTTAAACTGTCTGACCGAAATCTTCATTCTAAAATATTATGGCAGAACTTTAAATTACACAAAAACGTTTTGCGTGCAAACTCTGTAAAACATAAATGGCATGGCACCGGAGCACCACCGTAATGAGGGAGGCAGGGAGCACTTAAAAGAAAAAAGGTTGTAGCGATAAGCGAAGGGGACTCAACAGCATGGTAAGTTACTACATAATAATAGCATGCGTTGCGTTTTGAAATGAGGAATAGTTCCTCCCACAGCAGGTAGTTCTTATCAAATAGCCGGTGTTTGGTCGCCATCCAGCTTAAAAGGTCTATTATTGAATCAATTCTACTTCAAAATTGTATGACAAGTGTATTTGACAAGCTGGCTAATTAATGTTTGTGGTAGAGCTGACGCAGGAGAGCTAACGTTAATCTAGCAAGCTCATTAACACTACCTGGCAGTGCTCAAGTAAATAAACAAAGAGCTTTAGTGCAAAACTAATTTAAAACGCAAACCAGATCTTACTATTACAGTATTACAACAGGGATGCTAATTTGTTAAACGTTTCACTATGTGATTTACTTTTATCGTTTTTCAACTACCCAGTACAGTAGAAACTCCAAAGTCCGTTTCAAAATAAAAGTAATTCTAAAAACAGTAAATATGTCAAAATAAACTTAAACAGGTAAAATACATAAAGCAACGAAGTTACTATTCAACAGGCCTTATTATAAGGTTATTTACAACTATGTTCTATAAACGTTTTTTTGTTTAAGGGTTTTTTATTAAGGCAAAGCAATATTTCAAAATATTTTACAAACGAAAGAATCCCCCTCCCAAGCCCTATAAAAGCTGTTTTGTAGACAATTATTTTAACATCTCCGGTCCGTCTAAGCAAGGTGAAAAATACCATATTTTGCACCTTACTAAAGAAATGAGAATATCTTTTGCACATATTTTATAGCATACATTTAGGTCTGTCATGTGTTAAAATTCTCAATTTGGAATAACATTTATTTAAAATAAAGTTATGGAAATATTTGTTAGTCTGTTTATCCGATTCATTGATTAATCGAAGAAATAATCCACAGATTAATCGATTATCCAAATAATCGTTAGTTGCAGCCCTAGATGCAAGCACATCATTTAAATTATTACTGAAAGAAGGTGCTCTGTTCAGATCAGAGCAAAATGTAATGTTTTGGTCAGAAACACAGTAGCATCGACATGTTTGGCGTTGGAACAGAGATGCCTACAAGGAGAGGCACTTCATACCCACGGTGAAATATAGTGGTGGGTCAGCGATGTTTTGGGGCTGTTTTAATTCCAGGTCCAGGGGCACTGGTCAAGATTTATGGCACAATAAATTCCACCAAGTATCAGGCAATTTTTGCTGACAATCTGGTTGCCTCTGACAGAAGACAATGACCCAAAACATACCTCAAAATCCATACAGAAATGGTTCCATGACAACAAAATCAATATACAGCCATGGCTGTCTCATTCGCCGGACCTCAATCCAATCGAAAACCTGTGGGCTGAGTTAAAGAGGGCAGTTGATAGGCGCAAACCCATGAATGTGAAGGATCTTGAAAGGATCTGCATGGAGGAATGGTCCAAAATCCCTCCAAATGTGTTCCATAACCTTGTCAAACATTACAGGAAGAGACTCCATGCTGTTATCCTTGCCAGATGTGGTTGCACTGAATAAGGAGTTCCAATAATTATGGAACCAATAGCTTGATTTTGGTGAAATTTCTTTTGTGTTAAATAATTGTATGAGATTAATATAATAAACACTAAGTGTTTTGAGTTTCTCTTTATAATTATATTGTGTATGTTTTTAAAGTATTGTTTGTGCTTTGCCAGTCGGGGTGCCAGTTATTTTGGAGCCCACTGTATCTAAATTAAAGAATGCAGTGGTTACATAATATACAGTATATAGACCAATCCGGCGCGCGATTTGTCCATGACGCCATCTGTTGGCAGCGCCATTACTGCGGTTTAGGCAACGCAGCTCATGGACAACTTGATAACATAACAGCTGACAATGACAGCTAGGTGACAGCAGGCGACAGTCTCAGTGAAGCCTATGGCGAACCAAATTTGGGTTGACGATGTCAGGCAGTGCCCACCAGTTACGTAGCTTATTAATGACCATGTTAACTTTGTTATTCTTGTTATCGGTTAATGTTACAGCAATAGTCTAAAACCTGACATGACGGCCGACATAACTTTAGCACCAGCCACCATCCAAATGTTGGTAAAAAAGCCTATGAAAGTGCCTGGTAAATTTCAGACACAAAGCAACAATTTTTTAATTTCATAGTTTGACCAAAATTCTTACTTTCAAATATTCTACCCCTGGTGGACACGTAACGTAGGCTACTGTACCATTACTGTTACCAGCGTATGTAGTCTATTAGCTAGCTAGTGTAATAATTCCCAAGTCAGGCTACTAGATCAGTAAAACACATATGTGTGTCTATGCCTTGACAGGTATTCAGGAACATTTTATAAACCGCTGGGCATGTGATCAACTACAAACTGCCAACTACAGGTCACTTATTGTTCAACTTCACAGGTAGCTCCCATAAACGCTTGTGCAATCTCCCCAACTTGTCAACTATGCCTAAACCACAGTAATGGGGCTGCCACCAGATGGCATCATAGACAAATAGCGTGCCGGATTTGGTCTATAAGACTTGTTCACAAGACCTGTTGGTATTGGAGAAACCAAGGGTTCAATCTGAGTTAATTAAAACTGCAATCGAATGCCATGCCTCACATTCATGGAATGATTTAAAGAGTAAACTTAAGCTAGAGGTATCAGTGCCTGTCACGGGAGTGTAGGTGTAAAGAGGGAGACCCAGTTAGTTGATGGCAGTATGTGGTATTTATTGTCTGAATGATCCAAGAGACAATCTACTACTGTTTAGTTGCAGGTGAACAAAGCAGCCATTAGCACAACGATAATACAGCTCACGTGCTCTTAGCAGCGGTATGGACACTATACTATAAGTATACCCACACTCTTGTCACAACAAGCGAGACAACGACAGCTCCTGGATATAGATAATATGTACTCACGTAACTTCAAAGAAACAGAATAAATGACCGACATGTCTCTACATTTAGGCAGTGCCTATATGCAAGAAGCTAACCTATAGAACACGGCTGACCGTAATCATTAATCAACAGAGCTACAAGATACCATCCTAACCTGCCCAATGGTAGCAAATGCCCAAATGGAGGAGCTGTCACAACTTAAAGGGACATGTTTTCAAAGGAAAACCTAAACACCATGCCATGCATTGAAATATACTAAATAATACAAATTGAACTGAAATTACCCTAAACATATACAAGGAGTCCTTTCTCAGTTCATGTACACCAGCCCTCCCTGGGCTGTGTGTGACAGTGCCTGTATGACAGTTTAACTGTATGTTACAATAACCTTGTAGCATTAATGTCATAATTATATTCCATGGCTGTAGTGCGAATAGAGACAGACACAAAGGGTGTTTGCAAAAAACAAACTGTATTTGAATTCATAAAATACTGAAATAAACAAAACATGCCTTGAGGGGCAAAACAGTCAAATCATATTCTTCTTGGAACACACACATATATCAACATGAAACCAGACAAGTAACAATGACCGACAGCTACAGACATTCAGGACTCGACTTAAAAACACAAGAGATTAAGTGATTGCAGCTGTAACTGCTTATGGCATCAAATGGCTCAGTGGTTAGGGAGTCAGACTTGTAGTCGGAAGGTTGCCGGTTCATTTTCTGCAAATGTCGTTGTGTCATTGAGCAAGACACTTTGTCCCAGTATTCAATGTAAGTTGCTCTGGATAAGAAGATAAATGACAAAGGTAAATAAATGTAAAAATGATCGATTGGACACTAAACTCATGTGACATAATCAGCTGACCCATAAACCCGGGTAACCAAAATGTAAACAATTCACATAGGTAAGATACTAACATAACATACATACTGTATATGTCAGGTCCCCTAAGGGAGACCATGACAGTTAAGTGTGAATGCTTCTCTTAATGTATATTTTTTATTATGCAAGTATTTTTATTTTTAATTATTGTTCTTTTTTAATTTTATACTTTTATTGTGTTTTGTTTTTGGCAGATTTTTTTTGTTTTTATATTGTTATATTCACAGGGCTTGATTTTCCCTGTATAAGTAAAGGTTAATAATACATAAAGAAGAGCAGTCGAGGATGCAGTCTCCTCATGTGAAAATTGTTTACGCAGTGCAGGAGATGTTTATTCTCCATTTGTTGGAGATAGCTTATGTGTTTCTACACTGAAAATTGCACCACATACTAGTGGTGTGTTAATAATGTAAACTGTTGACTACTGCACAAGTAGTGCACAGAAAGACTTTACAATCACAGAAAATGCATTTACTGTACATTTAAATGTTAATGTTATACATATCTTTAAAAAACCCACACAGTAACAGCTAAACAAGATCACTTGTGTAAACATGCTTCAATACCAACATAAAGCTATATCAGAGTACCAGTATCTAAAAGCAGAGCTCAAACACACCCACACAATACAGAGACAGACAGAGCCTGCAGGTCTACTTTAAAAGAGAAATGCAAAATAATGGCACAGTATGATTGCCTTAATTAAATGCTAGGATCGGTAGGCTTTAAATATCACTTAGTGACGTGTACGTGTTTGATTAAATAAATCATGTACATTGTGTTTTGTTGGTTTGATACAGTATTTCATGTTATTTTTATGTACATTGTGTACTTTTCTTCTAATGGTGACAGTGTGTTACAGTTGCATTTCCTCCATCATCTATAGAATGTTACAGTTCTCTAGCAGTTGGTCAGGGATTAGAGGAATAGTAGGTCTCCAGAAAGGGCAAAACCTGATGGGTCACCTAGGCAGTTAGTTGATGTCATCTAGAGACCGAGGGGACAAAGCAAGGCATAGCATATTTGTGTTTATACAGGACCAATAGACACTATAGCAAGTTTTGCCAGGCCTTCTTTCTGTTCTGTCTGTTGAAAAGAAGTTAAACTCTAAATGGTTTCAATGTTTTCGACACTCACTGCATTGAATCAACGTATCGAGACGAGTTTCAAAAACACCTCTTTGTGTTATTATACTGCCTAGCAGACTGCTAAAGCATATACAGCTGCCAGTTCCATAATGTACATGAGCTCGGATGACTTATTCTCTGTTTTTCTGATATGTACCTTCAGAGATAAGCTTTCATTTACTTTGAATGACAATGACATTTGTTTAATTAGTTTAGTGTTCCGGGGATAAGCAGTGATGATCAGTATTCAGTGGTTCGCCCACGACGGAGAACAATTGCCGGGTTGTGTTTGAATGCAGCACTATAAATGTAGTCTGAATTCTAACCAGTGTCTCCCTCTCTGTAAACACCAAACCCAACTTGATGCATAATGGCTGCTGCTTTCTGTCATTACTCATCACATATCTGCTGCGGATC
This sequence comes from Umbra pygmaea, assembly GCA_016801145.1. Taxonomy (NCBI): domain Eukaryota; kingdom Metazoa; phylum Chordata; class Actinopteri; order Esociformes; family Umbridae; genus Umbra; species Umbra pygmaea. Next base: position 11,384 of record JACXGM010031228.1, read on the forward strand.
TTATGTGTCTTGACTTGGTGGACTATGGCAGAACATTCTTTCATTTGGAATATGTCAGTGTTACTGAGTGTGGTTTTCGGAATGGTTTGGCATCCTGCTTTGGGTGCTACAATGGGTTCTGACTGACACATCAGCCAGAATGCTTACTCACCTTAGAGATGGTGCCAGAATCAGCTTGCGAATATGTCCATCGGCTGGTTGTCAGGCAGAGGAGGGAGGCAGAGACACATGTAGGGAGGGTAAGAATGACTTGTGAAGTCTGGACTCCTACATTCGATGCCATAATGGGGCTCTGTGGAGGTTGATGCAATTTTTAATACAGACTGTGATCTGGATAGTAGTTTTTAGGAACAATTGACTGTTAAATGGTTTTTTGCCTAATTAGCCTAAATTCCAGAATCTTTCAACACATACTCTAGGTTAGCCTAAGATGCTTTAGATCAAAGAGATCAATGCTTCACTTTGCAACTGCAATATCAATTTTGCTTCTTTTTATTTTCATGCAAACAAAATGCACTCATTTGATAGGAACTCCCTGGAGAAAAATTGATTTTTTACAAGTTTGTTGATAGCAAGGCACACATTCAATTCACTGGATGGTAAGTAGAGTCCATAGAGATTATATACAGTACATGCCTTTGTTGACAGGAAATGTGTTTTACTCTGAACAGATTCCTTTGACTTTTTTGTTGAGTCTCTATGTAGTGATGCAACCAAGGATGTTGACAAGTAAATATTCCATTACTGATATGGGATATGGAGACAATTCCATAGTTGTGACTGAAGCCATTGGCAAATGTGCTGGAATAATTATGTGCTGGAAAAGAACTAATGCACTTTCTAAACATCTTTCCTTTTGCCGTGGCAAATATACCTGTACACAATCTGGCAGAGCAATATTTAAACTAAATATAGATAGGCCTAGATTCCCTTTCACACAGTGCATAATCATTTGAAATATAGCAGAGTAAGGCAAGCTCACTGAAGCTTTGGGAGGAGATGAGAACAAGCTGAGAGGGGTGTGTAGATAGGGGGCAGTGGTGGATGTGTGGATGAGGGAACATGAGCAAAATAACTCTGCAGGATCGTTTGCGAGGAACGCTGTGTCTGTACTGCTGAATTTAATTGAAAAGAGTATGGTGTGTTGGGAACCGGCCTGTAGCGCATGCTAATGTAGTAGGAGACCAAAGGAATGGAATGCAGTGCTCCACTGAATATGGCTCTACCTGCACAGACCACTCAGGAATAATTATGTCCTCGTGAATTGTGAAATCTGCCTCTACCTGTGGGCAGATAGTGTATATAGACATTGTCAAAAGCCTTGATTTATTTTGTTTTTGGATGTGAAAAAAACTATATTTATTGGATTTAAAAATATATATATATTTCTTTTGTCGTGAATGCGCTCCTCTCAGTCATGAATCATTTATTCATGACTGAGAGCTCTGTCCGTGAACTAAAAAGAGCAAATAGGGCAGCGGAAAGAAAATGGAGAAAAACTGGACTTGAGGTCCATCTTAGTATCTACAAAAAATCCTTAACAACATACAATAACACTGTACGTGCTGCAAGAAAAAAACACTTTTCCAGGATCATTATAGAAAGTGGAAATAACCCCAGAATCCTATTTTCAACAATAG